>ONZH01030212.1:0-74256 GCA_900303285.1 Rhinella marina
ACTGTGCGTTCAGAGATGCTCTTCTGCCTACCTTGGTTGTAACGGGTGGGCAATTTGAGTCACTGTTGCCTTTCTATCAGCTCGAACCAGTCTGCCCATTCTCCTCTGACCTCTGGCATCAACAAGGCATTTCCGCCCACAGAACTGCCGCTCACTGGATGTTTTTTCTTTTTTGGACCATTCTCTGTAAACTCTAGAGATGGTTGTGCGTGAAAATCCCAGTAGATCAGCAGTTTCTGAAATACTCAGACCAGCCCTTCTGGCACCAACAACCATGCCACGTTCAAAGGCACTCAAATCACCTTTCTTCCCCATACTGATGCTCGGTTTGAACTGCAGGAGATTGTCTTGACCATGTCTACATGCCTAAATGCACTGAGTTGCCGCCATGTGATTGGCTGATTAGAAATTAAGTGTTAACGAGCAGTTGGACAGGTGTACCTAATAAAGTGGCCGGTGAGTGTAAATCATGAGTTCTACTGACCCTCCTTCTATGCTGGGGAATATTTCAGCAAAACAGACCATCTGGTTACAGAGAGATATGTGGGAAGACTGTCTAGAAATGTACTATAACTCATGATTCATGATAGCATGCATCTCTGTATTACTTTGACAGTCCTACCCATTAATCTACAGGTATAATAGAAAAGAATGTATATAGAAAGCAATTAACAAAAAATTAAACATTCTTGTTGATTCATTCCATAACATCACACATTCTCTTCAACACCATCATATTAAAAGTGATATTTTCTGGTTCATTATATGTAGATGTGAAGATTTCAGGGTTTATTTATTTGGGACAGTGCAGTTGACAGTATAACCATGGGTGTAAATATCGAGATGCCTCAGGGGACCCAGCAGCTATGAGGAGCCATCCCAATTCAGAGGTAAGGCAAATTTTAGATGACAGAATTAAGCTAAATTACTCCCATAGTTTTCCAACACCCCAATATTTCATAATATAATTGCTACCACCACCTATCACAATCTGCTGCTGGCAAACAGTAATTCAGTAAGAGGACGAGCGATGGCATAAGTGATGGATCCTCCCCAAACTGAGGAGATTGCTGCATGTAACAGCAGTGTCTTCTCCACTAGTGAGCAGGCGATTGCAGGGAAGAAACGCTTCCTTCCCCATAATTGTCTGCTTCATCTGTAGTTGTAATAGTACCCTAAGCCACTCCTGTGTTGTCTTAGCTGTGTGCTTAGGGTAATTGTCTTGCTTGATAGTAAACATTCAGCCCAATGTTAGATCCAGAGCACTAGGCTAAATGTTTACCTTCCACCTCGATCAGATTTTCATTAAGAATATCTTTGTACTTTGCTCCATTCAGCCTTCCCTCAACTCTGACCAGTCTCTTGTCCTAGCCACTGAGAAAAAAAAACACAGCATGGTGCCACCACGCTTTATTATAGGGATTGATTTGGGCAGTGCCTGGTTTTCTCCAGACATGATGCTTAGAATTGAGGCCAAAAGGTTCAATATTGGTTTCATTAGACCAGAGAATCATATTTCTCAAAATCTGAGAGTCCTTTAGGTGTTATTTATTTTATTTTTGCAAATTTGCCTAAGGACTGTCTAAGAGGTTTCTTTCTGGCCTGGGACATAAAGCCCAGATTGGTAGAATGCTGCCGTGATGGTTAACCATTTAGTAGATTCCCTCATCTGCATACAGGATCTCTGAAGTTCATCCAAAGTGACCTTTGGGTTCTTGGTCATTTTAGGATTCAACTATTTGGTTTCATGGGGCAGCCAGCTCTAGGAAGAATCCTGGTTATTCCAAATGTCTTGCATTTAAGAATATTGCATTTAATGTTGCATTTAAGAAATAAGGTTACTGTGCTCTTGGAAACTGTCAGTGCAGTTGTACCCCTCTCCAGCTCTGAACATCCACACAGTGCTGTCTCAGAGATCTAAATTAGTCCGTACCTTCTAATGGTTTGATTTTTTTGCTCTGATATACATTTTCAGCAGTAGGACCTTATATAGATAGGGTGGTGTATTTCCAAATCATGTCCAATCAAATGAATTTAACACAGGTGGTAGAAACACCTTAAAGATGATCTAGAGAAATGGGAGTCCCCCAAAGTATTTTAACTGTCATAGCAAAAGGTCTGGACTACAAATGAGCGAGCACTAAAATGCTCGGGTGCTCGTTATTCGAGTCAAACTTTTCCCGATGCTCGGGTGCTCGTTTCGAATAACGAACCCCATTGAGGTCAATGGGAGACTCGAGCATTTTTGCGGGGGACCAAGGCTCTGCCTAGGGAAGGCTGGGTGAAAACCTGGAAACCTCAGAAAATGATGGAAACACCACAGAAATGGACAGGAAACAGCAAGGGCAGCATGCATGGATGCCTCTGAGGCTGCCTAATCCCACCATTACCCCAAATTCTCAGGCAGCAGCCTGGTGGTTACCCTCATGGCAATTGTGCTCACCCAGACCAAGAAAGGCGAGGCAAATGCCCATCACATGTTAGGGAAGCACCAAAATAGGTGCAACGAAGGTCCATCACCGCCTGCAGGTGACACCACTGCTCATGCTGGCACTGCAGCTGACATCAAGTTTAGTATCTGTTCTTATCAGTTGCTGTGGCTGTTGGTGATAAAGTGGTGAGCATAGCTGCTTCCCAAGCAGTTGACCCTGGTTCCATTCCCATCTATCGCAGGAGGCAATTAAAAAATCAGTACAATATCTAATATGTCCCCTACCCGGGTAAATTGTTTGGAGAGAGGGCCTGTAGGTGGGGGGGAAGGAGGTTTCAC
The DNA here is from genome assembly GCA_900303285.1 of Rhinella marina. NCBI lineage: Eukaryota > Metazoa > Chordata > Amphibia > Anura > Bufonidae > Rhinella > Rhinella marina. The sequence goes on from ONZH01030212.1 coordinate 2,771, forward strand.
TGGAAGAGCCAGAGGAGTGCCCCCTGGGCTAGCGTGTGTGGTGGTGACAACAGCCAGAATGGATTTTGAAAAACTGTAACATCAACCGGTATGGTATCGATTCTTCTCAGTTTAATACCGTATACGTCCCCTATCTTGGGACCCTATAGTTAATGGATTTTTCAAACACGGAAAACGGAAAAAGAGCTTGCTCTGGCCAGGGGAGTGTCTTTCCCACTGCAGCTAAGGGGACGTGTCCATGCTCTGCCTATCACAGGTCAGGAGGCAATTAAAAGAAGAAAAACAAAAAACATCAGTACAATATCTAATACGTCCCCTATCCGGGTAAATAGTTTGGAGAGAGAGAAAGATAGGACAAAGACGTAAATTGTTTGGAGAGAGGGCCTGTAGGTAGGGGGGCAGGCTGAGGTGAAGGAGGTTGAGCTGGAAGAGCCAGAGGAGTGCCCCCTGGGATAGCGTGTTTGGTGTTGACAACAGCCGGATGGAGTTAGAATGACGACACAGGACCCCAACTTAAAAATTTAGCATCAACCAGTACAATTGTCAATTATGAGCTAGATCAAGTGTGGCATGACTTTTAAATGGATATTGCATGTGGTCACGTACTCCCTGGAACCCCATAGTCACCCCTTCCCTGATGTGCTAGCCCAGAACATTCTCTGCCCCAATTCGCAAGACCTTTTGCTGTTTCCGTGTGCTGACAGTGTGGATTTACCAGTGTTGTCTGAGGAGGTGGTGAACAATGGCAAGATACAGGTGTAGGGGGGTGAGGTAGTTGTATGGGAAGCAAGTTACAGTGGGGACTCCTTGGGGGGACTTTCTCATGATGGGACAGATTCAACTTGGGTGGATCAGGCACAGGAACAGATTAATTTTTTGGGGGGTTTATTTAACTTTTATTTAGCAAAAATAACCACAGAGATATTTATTCGTTATCTTCTCTGCGCAGTCTGGCGTTGGGGTTCGTCACTTTGATGGCGAGCTGTGCCGCTCTCTCCACAATGGTCTTTAGGTTCTTAGATGGAGACGCTGTCGGCGATTTCAGTACAGAAGGACTTGTTGCTCATCAACAGAACCTCGACCTCCTTGACATTGTGGACAAGGAATTTGCGGGTGGACCAGGAATTTACGGAACCCTGTGGGCAGCATGTGTTTGGTCTTCTACTTGCTACCGTATCCAATGTTGGGCAATATAGATAGGCAAGTAATATTATTTTTCACACCTATCCCAAAAATAATAATTTACGCAGTTTGCGCAAATAAAAATAGGAAACTGAAAATGGAGAGAGGGCCTGTAGGTGGACCTCCGGAAAAATTGTTTGGAGAGAGGGCCTGTAGGTGGACCTCCGGAAAAATTTTTTGGAGAGAGGGCCTGTAGGTGGACCTCTGGAAAAATTGTTTGAAGAGAGGGCCTGTAGGGGGCCCTCCTGAAAAATTGTTTGAAGAGAGGGCCTGTAGGTGGACCTCCGGAAAATTTTTTTGGAGAGAGGGCCTGTAGGGGGCCCTCCTGAAAAATTGTGGTAAAAGAGTGCCAGTTGGACCTCTAAAAAATTGCGTTTTTTGGGTCAGCGTTAGGCAAAGACGATATGGAGGAGGAGGAGGAGTAGGAGGAGTAAAGAAGAGGAATCGGATACATAAGTTATTTAAATCTTTAGCTGCTTTCCCCCGGAGGAGATTTGAAGTCCGGTGAAATCCAGGCTTTGTTCATTTTAATAAGCGTCAGCCTGTCAGCGCTGTCAGTTGACAGGCGTGTACGCTTATCGGTGATGACGCCACCAGCTGCACTGAATACCCGCTCTGACAGCACGCTAGCGGCAGGGCAGGCCAGCACCTCCAAGGCGTACAGCGCCAGTTCAGGCCACGTGTCCAGCTTTGAAACCCAGTAGTTGTATGGAGCAGAGTGATCGCTACGGACGTTGGTATGGTCAGCTAGGTACTCCCTCACCATCTTTCTGTACAGCTCCCCCCTACTCTGCCTAGACTGGGGACAGGTGACAGTGTCTTGCTGGGGTGACATAAAAGTGGCAAAGGCCTTGGAGAGCGTTCCCCTGCCAGTGCTGGACAAGCTGCCTGCTCGCCTCCTCTCCCCCGCTACTTGGCCCACAAAACCATGCCCTCTGCCGCTAGCGGCGCCAGATGGGAAGAATTGTTTCAGCTTGTGCACCAGGGCCTGTTGATATCTATTCACTCTCATACTCCTTTCCTCTGCAGGGATGAGAGTGGAAAGGTTCTGCTTGTACCGTCCAGGAGAGTCCAGGAGAGTGAACACCCAGTAATCGGTGTTTGAAAAAATTCTTCTAACGCGAGGGTCACGGGATAGGCAGCCTAACATGAAGTATGCCATGTGCGCCAGAGTCCCAACACGTAAGAATTCCCTCTCCTCACTGGCCTGACTCTCCATTTCCTCCTCCTCCAAATCCTCCTCTTCAGCCCATACACGCTCAAGAGTTAAGGACTGAGCACTGGTACCCTCTACTGTCTCGCCGACATTCTCCTCCTCTTCCTTCTCATCCCCCTCCTCCGATACGCGCTGAGAAACAGACCGGTGGGTGCTCTGGCTATCAAGCGACGTATCTTCCTCCACCGTCTCTTGTGACAAGCGCAAAGCATCCGACTTCATGCTGAGCAGTGAGTTTTTCAACAGGCAAAGCAGCGGGATGGTGAGGCTGATAATGGTGACATCGCCGCTGACCATCTGTGTTGACTCCTCAAAGTTGCTCAACACCTGGCAGATATCAGACATCCACGTCCACTCCTCATTGTAGACTTGAGGAATCTGACTGACCTGACTACCATGTCTGGTGGAAGTTGACATCTGGCAGTCTACAATCGCTCTGCGCTGCTGGTAAACTCTGGATAACATGTTTAATGTCGAATTCCATCTTGTGGGCACGTCGCACAACAGTCGGTGAGCGGGCAGTTGTAGGCGGCGCTGTGCTGCCCTGAGAGTGGCAGCATCTGTGGTCGACTTGCGGAAATGAGCACAGATGCGGCGCACCTTGGTGAGCAAATCAGACAGATTGGGGTATGTCTTGAGGAACCGCTGAACTATTAGATTGAACACGTGGGCCAGGCATGGCACATGTGTCAGTCTGCCGAGTTGCAGAGCCGCCACCAGGTTACGCCCGTTGTCACACACAAACATGCCTGGCTTGAGGTTCAGCGGTGCCAGCCACACATCGGTCTGCGCCATGATGCCCTGTAACAGCTCTTGGGCGGTGTGCCTTTTGTCACCTAAGCTCAGCAGTTTGAGCACCGCCTGCTGGCGCTTACCCACGGCACTGCTGCTGCGCCTAGAGCTACCGACTGAAGGCGCCGTGCCCACGGATGGTAATTCGGTGGAGGAGGAGGAGGGGTCGGAGGAGGAGGAGGCATAGTACGTCTGAAAGATCGTGACCGAGGTAGGCCCCGCAATCCTCGGTTTGGGCAGTACATGAGCGGCCCCAGGGTCATTCTCGGTCCCAGTCTCCACCAAGTTAACCCAATGTGCCGTCAGTGAGATATAGTGTCCCTGCCCGGCAGCACTTGTCCACGTGTCCGTGGTTAGGTGGACCTTTTCAGAAACAGCTTTGGTCAGGGCACGGATGATGTTCTGTGACACGTGCTGGTGTAGGGCTGGGACGGCACATCGGGAAAAATAGTGGCTGCTGGGGACCGAATACCGAGGGGCAGCCACCGCCATGAGATTTCGAAAGGCCTCGGTCTCTACCAGCCTATAGGGCAGCATCTCCAGGCTAAGCAATTTGGAGATGTGGACGTTGAGGGCTTGGGCATGTGGGTGGGTGGAACTGTATTTCCTCTTGCACTCCAGCGTCTGCTGTAAAGACAGCTGAATGCTGCGCTGGGACAAGTTGGTGGACACTGTGGAGGATCGTGGAGGCGAAGGTGTGGTTTTCCGGTGGGAGGCGCTCGTGCCGGGGTCCTGGGCAGGGGGTTGACTAGCAGAGGCAGCGAGTGACGCAGGGGGTTGACTAGCAGAGGCAGCGAGTGACACAGGAGATGGAGCAGTGGTGTGACCCACAGGAGGTGGTGAACGGCCTTGGTTCCATTGAGTGGGGTGTTTAGCACTCATATGCCTGCGCATGCTGGTGGTGGTTAGGCTAGTAGTGGTGGCACCCCTGCTGATCCTGGTGTGGCACAGGTTGCACACCACAGTCCGTCGGTCATCCTCACTTTCTTTAAAGAACCTCCAGACTTGCGAACATCTAGGCCTCGCCACGGGAGCTTCACTACGTGAAACAGTTGCTGCTGATGCACCAGCTCTGAACCCTGCTTCTCCCTCTGGCCACACCACTGCCTCTTACAACCTGTTCTGGTGCAGCACTCGCCTCAGAAGCACTGTCTTCACTCGGCTTATCAACCCAGCTTGGGTCAGTCACCTCGTCATCCTCCGATTCCTCAGTCTGCTCCCCCCTCGGATTTCCTCCCCTAACAACAACTTCACCACTGTCTGACAACCGTGTCTCCTCATCGTCCGACACCTCTTTACAAACTTCTTCCACTAACTCAACATTGTCATCATCACCCACAGACTGCGACAGTTGGAAAACTTGGGCATCAGGAATGAGGTCAGCAGCAACCTGAGAAGTGGTTTGTGACTCTGGGAAGGGTCCAGAAAACAGTTCCTGAGAGTATGCCGGATCGCATTCCAAATTTTCCTGGGAGGGGGCAGACTGGGGGAAAGGAGGTTGAGGTGGAGGAGCCAGAGGAGTGCTCCCTTGGGTAACGTGGGTGGACTGTGTGGAAGACTGGTGGACAAATTACTTGAAGCATTGTCCGCAATCCACGACATCAGCTGTTCGCACTGTTGTGGTTACAACTGAAAAACTAATTTTTAAAAAAATTTTGTTTTTTATATATTTTTTTAAATTTTGTTTTTTTGGGAACGTGACGTGCAGGAACTATCGGAGACCTAACTCACACCCTGTTAACGGTGTCTATTTAGACTGCGACCCAGACAAATGTTGCACAGAGAGTTTTTTGGATCAAGCTGTAGATGTTATTGGTAGCAAATGACTTGGTTGTATTCTGTGACGTACAGAAAGTGTCACCTGGACAGTATATACGGATTGGAGCGAGTGTGCTGAACTGTGACACACAGAAAGGTTACACGCAGCTGAGTAAAATGGATTTGTATCACTGAGCTAAAACAACTGAAAAACTATTTTTTTTTTTTTTTTATATTTTGTTTTTTATATTTTTTTAATTTTGTTTTTTTGGGAACGTGACGTGCAGGAACTATCGGAGACCTAACTCACACCCTGTTAACGGTGTCTATTTAGACTGCGACCCAGACAAATGTCGCACAGAGAGTTTTTTGGATCAAGCTGTAGATGTTATTGGTAGCAAATGACTTGGTTGTATTCTGTGACGTACACAAAGTGTCACCTGGACAGTATATACGGATTGGAGCGAGTGTGCTGAACTGTGACACACAGAAAGGTTACACGCAGCTGAGTAAAATGGATTTGTATCACTGAGCTAAAACAACTGAAAAACTAATTTTTTTTTAAATTTTGTTTTTTGTGAACGTGACGTGCAGGAACTATCGGAGACCTAACTCACACCCTGTTAACTGTGGCTATTTAGACTGCGACCCAGACAAATGTCGCACAGAGATTTTTGGGATCAAGCTGTATACGTTATTGGTAGCAAATGACTTGGTTGTATTCTGTGACGTACATAAAGTGTCACCTGGACAGTATATATGGATTGGAGTGTGCTGAACTGTGACACACAGAATGGTTCCACAGTGCTGTGTGCAATGGATTTGTATCACTGAGATAGAACAATAAAAAAAAAAACAGGGTTAGATATGGCGATAGCTGCACTACTAGTGCCAGCCAGCCAGCCAAGCCAGGAGACAAAAAAAAATTTCTTCTAGCCCTTAGAAGGGCTGTTGGGTTCTTTGTGGGTGATTCCTGCAGGCCCTAACACTGTCCCTGAAAGGCAGCAGCTATATCCCTAACGACATCCAGACGGCATCTGAGCCGAGCACCGCGGCCAGTCACTAGAATATTTCAGGGTCACCTGATCAGGCCAGCCAACCCCTGCTATCGACATGTAAGGGCCCCACGTGATGCTGGGTGTACCGTAGAGTCTCCTGGCTTGTGATTGGCTGTGTTTATAGGCGCGGAAAAAGCACTATGCAGAAGTTGCCATTTCCTCGAGTATGGCGAGATACTCGTCCGAGCAGCGAGCACTTACGAGTACCCTAATACTCGAACGAGCACCAAGCTCGGACGAGTATGCTCGCTCATCTCTAGTCTGGACACAACATACCAAAAAATAACAAAATGTAAAAGAAGTGAACAGTGTGAAGACTTTCCAAATATACTGTGTTATGATTGTCCATATACTGTATTGTATATCCTTTGCTGGCTTGATTAATTTTTCCAGTGCAATATACAATGCTCATTTCCAGTGTTTATAGCCACCGCTGCTGCGCAGGTATGAGGTAGCCAAGATGGGAGCTGCCACGACCTCTTCCTAGGCCTGTGAAGTCACATTCAGTCACACGGCCAAGGTGCAGCTCAGTGTATATGATACCAGCCACTATCTAATGGATAGCGCTGTGCTTGAGAGCTGCAAGAAGGCAATTCGAGACACTCAGAGGAGCAATTCGGCCTCTTAAAACACCTGGTTGGTAGGGTGCCGGGATTAGGACCCTACCGATCTGATATTGATGATCTATCGTGTGGATAGGTCACCAATGTAGAAAACCCGAAAAACCCTTTTAAAGAACCTTCATGCTCAAAGCAGCAGGCAGTGAGGATCCATGAAAGATACATAATGGAGTCGCACCGAGAACCCACAGAAATTCAGGGTAATACCTTTACGAAATGACTGGTGCAACTTCGTGGGTGACAAATGTCAAAGACAAGGGAAAGCTGTTGCAGACAGAAACCTCTCAGAAGCTCAAAGCAGCAGAGTAAAAAGGGACAAAAGCAGACATCATTTTGGCATAAACTGTCTTTGGTGGAACCTCAGGTGTACTGTGAGGTTCCCAACTCTAGTTTCAAGAACCACACTGAAGAAAACCAAAACAAGTGAAGTGCCAACCAGGAGTGCACCACCAATGAGGCCAGGTGAGACAATTGCCTCAGGTCGCACCAGGTAGGGGCAAGAGGGGGGCAGCCAAAGGGCCATGGGCTGAAGGGAGGGCTTAAGTTAAGAAATTGGCATTGGGGAGTGGGGGCACCCTTTCAGTTTTCGCCTCAGGGAGCAGAAAGGCTAGGTGCATCCCTGGTGCCCACAGTGTGCTACCATACTGCATAAATCTAATAAAACTTTTCATCTGCTTCAAGTGGAAAATATAATAAAATCATTGGGGAATCAAGGAAGAATGAACGAAAAAGATTGTAAAACAATTATAAATTTCAGTCTATTCACACATCACATCCCAAACTGTGGCAAAACCCCCAGTTTCAAAAAATAGATTTAAATGGATATAACAACTTACGAAATGATTTCAATTTTCCATTGTTGCTCTTTCACATGATTTCTGGCCCTCTTGCTATGCTGTGTTTATAAGATGCAACTATTGATTATGGCCACTGATTTCTCTGTTCTCTTCTCAGGGTGGCCAGGACCTCAGGAGTGCACGCTCTGGTATAGCTCTTCCTATCCACATTTATTCAAATTCATAGAAGTCTATGGACAGCTTCAGAGCATGGGCTTGTCCATAGAAGGAGAGACAGTTTTTTCTCCCTGCACAACCATCCTGTACTCTACAAGAAGCAGTGGGAGCATGCATGCTCAGGCTAGTGGCTGTTTATCAAGCTCAAGTGTTCCACCCATAGACCAAGTGCTGGCAGGGAGGAGGAAACAGAAAGTTGTCCGCAAGACTAGGGAAAACCCCTTTAATACCTACAACCTTGTTGAAAAAAACCTTATGTCTTGAACTCACTGTCATGGAGAGAGGACCATTACATTCTTAGCTGTGGGGTCCACTGGTCGGTTGTCACAAGTTCCACTGGCAGCTTCCAAATACTTGCTCATTACAGTGACACTTGAGTCAGAACACAAGGGAACAAGCTATAAATATAAAGTTAATAAAAATAATTTAAAAAAAGAATCATTCAGATAGATAGTCATTGTGCAATGTGTTGGTCACATAATTGACTTGAAGTTCACCAATGTGCACAAGTTCATCTTGAGAAGAGTTGATATTTGTAAGAAAAAAATAGCCGGAGGACTGTTGCGGTTATTATTATGGTAACAGCTTCATTTTTTCAGAAATGCATAAAATACATTTCACACAAATGAATTACTGCAAACACATCAATTCTCAAGCTTAAATTCTGCAAAGAAAAGCAGGAAGATGATGATCTGTTACAAATGCCCTAAGGTGCAGGAAAAAAAGGACTCAAGACAGGAAAATTGCCAATTCAATCTGTTCTACAGGTAAAAGTATTTTAGTTTTCTGTGCTGCTATTGAAATCTAGATAGAATGAAATCTATATTCTTGGGTAATAAATCGTATGAATATTTTTCATGTATGATGTCCTGTATCTGGCCCGCCAGACAATATGATTATTTTATGCAATAGTTTATATGTTGATACAGAGGATTGGAAGTCCACAGCGGGATGTTACAGAGTAGAACACAGTGTATCTCTCAAGGTCATAGCACATTTCAGAAACCACTTTCAGAATGTTTCTCTTCATAGAACTCTTTAACAAGATGAGATATTTCTGCATTGAGCTGCAATCAGTACACTATGGATATAAACACTTAACATTTGTGTTTCAGACAAGCTGCATGAGTGAATAGTCCAAATTGCTAGCAATGGGTAGTCTTGCGATTAATGCTCCCTGTAAAGTCTGGATTATGGGGATATTAGGCCTTGAAAGGAATGATCAAGGTTGAGTAGAATGGCAGACTGCAGGCAATTCAACCAAATCAAATCCAGAGGCCTAGTCAAGTATTTTTTTAATAAATACTGTGGCAATAGGGTCACTCCAAACTTATTCAGATATCACAGCTTTCATAGACTTACTACAGTCACCACCGTCCCCAATCTCTTCCCTCTCCTGTTCTGGACTGGCTGCCAAACACTATAATAACACCCTCAGAGGTGCCCTGGATGAAGTAGTGCCCCCTACTCTCAGAATCTCCAGACAGAGACAAAAGCAAGCCTGACTTACACCTCAAACTCGATTCCTCCAGCGATGCTCTAGAAGTGCCAAATGCCTATGGAGGAAAACTCTAACACTACAAGATTTCTTGCATTACAAATTTATGCCGATTACTTATAACTCTGCATCTCACCAAACAGACTTACTTCACAACCCTGATCTCCTCACTATCTAATAATCTACACCTAAACCAGGCGTACACAAACTTTTTTAGACCTGGTGTGAGTGGGAATGAAGTAGTAGATTCTGCCGCTCCACGGTGTGCAGCAGGATCTGCGATAGATATTCGCCACAAAAGTAGTGTATATCTTGTCTTAAATGATCCCCGTAGTACAGACATATGTGCTGAAGATATAGCCACCTACTTCAAGGAGAAAATTGATAATATCCAGAAGGAAATCAGCTCCCAACCTCTAAGCGTCATCAATCCCCTTCCCTACTGCATCTCCCCTGGCCCAATCTCCACATTTGACCCAGTCACAGAATAAGAGGTCTCCAGTCTCCTCTCTTCTTCTTAGCCTACCACTGACTGACCCTATTCCCCACACCTCCTCCAGTCTCTCTCCCCAGCTTTCACTATTTTCCTAACTAAAATCTTCAACTTGTCTCTCTCTTAAGGTATCTTCCCCTCAAACATTCTGTCATAATTCCATTATAAAAAAAACACGTCTCTTTACCCATCCTGCAACTAACTACAGACCTGTCTCTAATCTCCCCTTCATCTCTAAATTCCTGTAGCATCTAGTCTACTCTCACATCATTTGCTATCTCTCCACTAACTCTCTCCTTGAACCATTACAATCTGGTGTTTGCACCCTACATTCTACAGAAATTGACCTCACCAAAGTGATTAATGACCTCCTGGCAGCTCAATGCAATGCTGACTACTCTTTACTAATTCTCCTTGATCACTCTGCAGCATGAGACACTGTAGACCACAATTTCCTCCTCACCATGCTCTAATCTTTTGGCCTTAAGGTCACCATTCTCTTTTTGTTTTCTTCCTCTTTGGCTGTTTTTCAGTGTGTCATTAGCTTTCTCCACTTCTCCTCCTGTCTCCCTTGCTGTTGGGGTTCCTCAGCGTTCAGTCCTAGGTAGAGATGAGTGAATCTATTCGTCCCTCATAGATTCATTACGAATCCTCTATTTTTCCTACTCCGAAGTGAATCCGGATTTATTCAGATTTGCTTCGTATTATTCGTAAATGTTCTTAAAATTTTGAACGCTACGTGTGCTACGTACGCATTCTTTCCCCCCCCCCCGACCCCAGAAGCGGGAAAATGACGATACGCCCCCTCAAGAGCGGGACAGTGAAGATACGCCCCCATCAGAAGCGGTAAAAACCAGCCCGACCCACCGGCCGGGAACTAACTATTTGCACACATAGGGAGTGAAGACTCCTCCCTCATTACTCCACCCTCTTCTACAGTTCAAGCCAGCGGTGAACAAGATACCACAGCATAGCAAAACAACTGCGACCAAAGTAAGGGAGAGATGTTGTTTGGTAGCGAGTACCCTGACCCACCGTCCAGTTCAGAGGAGATCACAGTGTCACAATTGGCCAAGAGAATCCCACCAGCTTCTGACTCGATGTTCGCAGTGCCGGCTGATGCAGCGGAGGCAGCTGGGGCATCCACTCTGCCGCCCAGGAGGAGAACAGCAACACCTTCCATGCGGCAGAATCCCATTGTGCCAGCATCAGTGACGGCTCACGCCCAGACCCTATGGGACTACAAGAATGCGGTGGAGTACTGAGTCATTCAAGTACTGGAACATCCGAGGCTGGGAGACCCTACACTGGAACGGCATAAGTGAACCGTCCTATAGTTTTCAGTGGAGCAAGGCTGTGGCTTCCTTGTGGACGACGAGGATGGCAAGGAGTACTTTGTGGGCCGCAGGTCAGTGAAACGGCCGTACCTGCCCCAACCCCCTCACAGCCTATACATGGGTGTTTAGGTGGAATATACCCCCATGGCATCCATGAAAGGCCCCTTTGCTACCGGGGTTACCTTATTGTCTAAGCCCCTGGTCTCTACATCACCACCTGAAGTTTGGCTGGAGGAACCAGCAGGCGCAGGACGCGTGCGCTGCCTACAGGAGTCACCAGATGGAACCCTCCGTTTCAAGGAGAAGCCACAGCCGGAGCCTCTGATCCTTGGATTGCCACCACCACTACCACCACCACAGTCCTTTCAGCTGGGTCAGCTGACGACATCATCCTTTACATTCCAGTCCACGGTGATCCAGTACCAACTACCGTTGAAAAGTCAGCAGCAGCCAGGAGAGCTGAACCGCTGCAGCCAGAAGTCCTTACTTCGCAAGTGGCTGCAGCACTCACCAGTGTGACCACCACTCGGACAAGTCCAACTTCTGGCAGAAGAGGGCAGTGGAGCTCACCTATTTTCCTCCCCCCCCCCTTCTCAGGTTATTTGGGAGCTCTCTTTGCAAAAAGGGTTCTCTATTTGCTGCTATTTTATATTATCCATGTGGATTACATGTTACCTGTTTGGATTACAAAATTACCTCACGTGGATTACAATTGAATTTTTGACTATGTGTTCCAGTTTTTTATGCCAAGCAGCCATGAGGAGAGACTCAAACGTATATCTGAGCCTATTATGCTTGCAAATGTGAAATTGGTTGCACTAAAATATTTGCATAATTATGTCTTTGCAATATTTTAGCAATAATGTTTTTACAGGTTCAGCAATGTTCAAGCACTTTAGCCCATTATGTGTATTCTTTTTCAGGTACTGCATTGTGTCCTATTATGCACTTATTGTAGGGTGTTTTTAGTAAATTATTTACTTAGACGGTTAGCTAACAGTGAGCACCTTACTTTTCTACCTCATATGGACTGCCTCTTAGGACTGTACTGCGAGACCTAGCCGCGTGCGTATGACGCAATCGCGAATCAATAGTACGCTAAGGATTCGTACGCACTTTTTACACTAATGCTTGATTACTGTAACTAATTACTAATTAGTTCCCCCTCACCAGACTTTCCCATCTCCAATCTATCCTGAACACAGCAGCCAGGCTCATGTATCTGTCTAAACGCTACTCCAATGCGTCCTCCCTGTGCAAGTCATTGCACTGGTTGACCATAAAGTATAGGATTGAATTTAAACTTCTCATTCTCACATACAAAGCTCTCTACATTGCTGCAACCCCTTACATCTCTTCCCTCATTTCTGTCTACCATTCTACCCGTGCTCTCCATTCAGCCATCTACCATAATCCGAACCTCTAACCCCCATTTCCAAGACTACTCCCATTCTCTGGAATGCCCTACCCAAAGCAATTAGATTAATTTATAACATCCAGAGTTTTCGGCGCTCCCTAAAAAAACATCTTTTTAGGTTAGTTTATCACATTCTCTAAACTTACTACCCCCCCCCCCCCCCCCCCCCAACATCATCATTCTAAACCTTCTCAATACTTAATCTACTGCTCCCCTGCCAATCTCATTTCAAGACTTTCCAGGTCCCCTGCTGGCTTCTGTTGCCTTTGCTATAGTGATGAAATTATGACACAGACATGTGTTAAAACCTCTAAGGCATATGATCGCTGGAGCAAGACACAGTTGAGGAAACTCGATAGCAACAGGAGAGGCAGTGGTTTTGTGTTATTTTTTTTTACTATTTTATAGAATTCTAAACAGTTTGTAAACAAGTTGAAGTGGCTGAACAACCCCTTCAATCCCATAAGATGGTAAGAACTTTCCCACAGAGAATCCCTAACTCACTAGTAGTATCTGTTAGCAACGACTCACATGTAGACAGAAAGCTAGGCAGCATCAGCAGACATAGACTGATGGTGTGACTGTCCAAACTGTAATACTACAGCTATTAGTGGAACTCAGCAGAGGTCAGGGTAAGCAGCAGATAGGAGAATGTAGTCAGGCGAATATTCCGGTTCGTAACCGTAAAGAAACAAAAGGGCCTTATTGCTCCTTGGTTGAGCTTTTTCTAGTGTCTAGTAACCAGCGAAGGTGTGATCACTCGTCTGTCTACTCACGTATCATACCTAGCCTGATTACTGATTCTGCTCCTTTCTGTTTGCCCCAACCTTGGAATTGCTATCTGGATTACTCATGCACTCAGTCTCCCTGACCTTGGAATTGCTGTCTGGAATATGCATGTACGTAGCCTGCCCTGACCTTGGACTGTATTCAGAATGTACTCTCTAATTTGGTGGTTCATGTACATTAAAATAGTGAGATTCAAAAGTAGACAGTATGATGATATAGACAATAAGGTGATAGAATATTAGATTTTGGTAATATAGTCTAAATAACAACACATTATGCAGTAGATTTTCCAGACAATTCAGTGGTATGCCCAATATTGTAGGCTGAAATCTAATGTAAAATAAATATAAAATAAATGTATATCATAGAAAACAAGTTCTGTGGATTAAAAATATATATTCTGTTTATTTCAATCTTTTTTGTTAAAAAAAATTATTATTAAAAAATTACCCCCAAAAAAGTCGACATAATAAATAAAAATAAAAATGGAATAAAAATAAAAATAATAGGCAAAAGAGTCTGTAGAAAAATTATAAAAAATAAATGAATGAAGTTACATTGGGAATATAAATCATTTAGAAGTTTGGTATTATTTCACTTGGACTCAATGGTCAAGAATTGTGTTCCGGTAATAATTGTAGCGGCTACTAAGTGTCAGTGATAATATCTTGTATCTTATTGCATAAGATGGTCTAGATACAATGTTATAGTTTCACTGTGGTACATTACCACTCTGGCAGCTCTTATCTTTTCTCCGTCACTTGTGGTGTGCGGCGTTCCTCCGTCCGGGCGTTTGTAAGATGGAGCGATGTGCTGTGTCAGCGTTAATCCCGGTCTTGGCGCGTACTCAGCGTTCCACGTGGCGTCCCACGTGGATGCCGGCCGTATCTGTGCGCGGTTTGCTGGAGGATGAGGGATTGATAGTAGCTTGACTTTTAAAAGTAGAATTTTTGTTTCTATATTCATGGCCCAGTGGGAATCAGATACCATCATACCACTGCTGGGGAAGAATCTGGTCCTCTGGCGCCGCTATATTGATGATATTATATTCATATGGCAAAACACAAAAGAACAATTAGATCAGTTTCTACAGGATATAAATATTAATAACTACAATCTAACCTTCAGCTCTACAGTAAATGACAGATATATTGAATTCTTAGATTTAAAAGTCACAATACAAGACTCAAAGTTAATCTGCAGCACATTTCATAAACCGGTAATGAAAAATAGCTACATCCTATATTCAAGTGGCCATTTACCAAGATGGCTGTTGAATATACCAGTTAATCAATATCGTAGACTAAAGAGAAATTGCACTTATTCAGAAAAATTCGAAGAAGAAGCAGAAACATTAACCACACAATTCCTTGAAAAACAATACCCTAAACAACTATTGGAACACTCACTACAAAAAGTCAGAAATATGAACAGAAAAGATTTCTTTGAACCAAAAACCACTAAAATAGAGAAAGACGAATCGACAAGGATAATTCTTCCCTTTAATGCACAATTCAAAAACATAGAACGCATTATTAAAAATAACTGGTATATACTAAAAGAAGATAAAATTATAGGACACACCTTACCAGAACATCCCCAAATCACTTTTACAAAAGCACCCAATTTAGGCTTAAAAGTAGCACCAACAATCAAAAATAGAATCAGTACATCAAAAAAGTGCAATTGTTTACAAAATAATGTTTTTTTTAGATGCGGCAGATGTCTAAATTGCCAAATTACAAAGTTTCCGAAGAAAACCACAGAAGTGAGATCAACCACAAACGGACACACACATAGCATAAAAGACTGTATTACATGTGACTCCACGGACATTGTCTATTTACTATAATGTCCGTGCAACAAGCAATACATTGGAAGGACTAAAAGAACTTTGAAAAAACGTGTATCCGAACACATAAGTAACATCAAAAAAGGATACTTACTACATTCCGTCTCAAAACATTACAAGGAAGTTCACAATCAGGATCCCACATCATTAATATTTACAGCATTAGACAAGGTTAACAGACACTGGAGAGGAGGCCACCATATCAAAAATATGTCCAGATTGGAATCTCGTAGAATATTCGAATTCAATACTCTAATACCTAGAGGTCTTAATGCAGAAATGGAGGTCTTCGGTTTCCTCTAAGAACATCAATACGCCGTCATGGGACGGGTGCCCTTTGGGGACGAGGATCATGGACCGGCTGTTTAATTACCAGCACCATGACCCTCCTCCCTGAGAGGCCCCCGCCCCCATCCCACCTGGGATCTAGTACTCAAAAGTACTAGAAATTATATGAAACAACAACAAAAAACAAAGAATAACAAACAAAAAATCTTTTTCAAAAAACAACAAACGAAAAATCAAAACAAAAATAATATAAACAAAACACAAAAACACAATCATACTTACCAATACACCTGTATATAGGAAATGTACCTGGAATAAATAGGAAAACAAAGTTATTCATATCAAAAAGCATTATATCAAATAGTAAATCATTCTAAAATGAACCACAAGCCACATCCTATCTAAAATAATAGAAAGAGACAATATAGAATATAATGAGGATGAATCAATAATGAGGACAGTCAGGAATACAATTATTGACATTTTTACAACCACTATAATTACTACATTTCACTTCCATAAAGGCTGATCTTCCCCACAATTGTCTTATTTTTCCATGAAATTATATTATATATATATATCCCTATATCTCATACAAAAGAAATATAGCAATAATTACCAGATATATCTTTATAGGTTGGAAGTAGTATAGTAAGACATATTTATTGGATATATCTATATAGATGTATTTTATTAGACATAATTGTATAAGTTGGAAAATGTGGGTAAAATACTATGGACTTAGCCCAAATGAATGAACTGAAAGGGTTAAATCCATCAATTGTTTCATTGCACTCAATTGAACCACAGGATACAAATAGACCAGAGAGGAAGCAGGCCAGTTCACCGTTGAAAAAGGGGGCAGTCTGACCCCCGAAACGCGTCTGGGAACCAATAAGCCTGCATCAAGATATACCTCTATATATGTGAACAGAGGAAACTGAAGGGAATAGAAACAAAAATTCTACTTTTAAAAGTCAAGCTACTATCAATCCCTCATCCTCCAGCAAACCGCGCGCAGATACGGCCGGCATCCACGTGGGACGCCACGTGGAACGCTGAGTACGCGCCAAGACCGGGATTAACGCTGACACAGCACATCGCTCCATCTTACAAACGCCCGGACGGAGGAACGCCGCACACCACAAGTGACGGAGAAAAGATAAGAGCTGCCAGAGTGGTAATGTACCACAGTGAAACTATAACATTGTATCTAGACCATCTTATGCAATAAGATACAAGATATTATCACTGACACTTAGTAGCCGCTACAATTATTACCGGAACACAATTCTTGACCATTGAGTCCAAGTGAAATAATACCAAACTTCTAAATGATTTATATTCCCAATGTAACTTCATTCATTTATTTTTTATAATTTTTCTACAGACTCTTTTGCCTATTATTTTTATTTTTATTCCACTTTTATTTTTATTTATTATGTCGACTTTTTTGGGGGTAATTTTTTAATAATAATTTTTTTTAACAAAAAAGATTGAAATAAACAGAATATATATTTTTAATCCACAGAACTTGTTTTCTATGATATACATTTATTTTATATTTATTTTACATTAGATTGCAGCCTACAATATTGGGCATACCACTGAATTGTCTGGAAAATCTACTGCATAATGTGTTGTTATTTAGACTATATTACCAAAATCTAATATTCTATCACCATATTGTCTATATCATCATACTGTCTACTTTTAAATCTCACTATTTTAATGTACATGAACCACCAAATTAGAGAGTGCTCCGCCAAAAATTTCTCTTAATACTATTCCCCTTACGATTGTGGTTGAATCGGTGGCGAGAGCACCTCATATTCTTTTTTCTACATTAGTGAGCCACTGAACCTACACACACTGTATTCAGACTGTGCCTTTTGCCTGATCCTTTGGTGCTTTGCACCAGTGTCTCTGATCTATGTGAGTCAGCAACCAAGTACACCAGGACTACTCCAGGAGGTAACAACATGGTTGGTTCCCAGCAACGAAGTCCAGATCCCTGTACAAGAGTTAAAGGGTGCACACCAGGGAACCGCCAGGACAATGCCCTTAGGTTTAACCCAAAATAAAATTGATTGGTTGGCACAATGAGTCCACACCCACTGTCTGTTAAAAATCCTAGGATACATTTGCTTTGTTTGGATTTCAGGACATTTGGTGAGCAGGTGTGCAATGCAGGAAAAGAGCAGCAGCTGGAACAAGGATACAAGCACCTTTGTGGACTTATTGTTACACCATGTGGTACAGTATTTTTGCATACCGCTATGTTAAGAAGTGTACTACACTTTTTCATCCATTTGAGGATGTTGAAACTCAATGTATATCTGTTAAATAAATGCCTAAAGGACATCCTTTTGGCATATGTTTAGTTGTTAATGTTTATTTAGCCATTTTTCTTGGAATATATGATGAATGTCACCATGAACATGGTACTAATTCAGTCTTATTTGTAGAATATAATTTTCTATTAATTGTGGGTTTGGGCATGAGTTACCTTACACAAAGTGTTCTCGCCTCCAAGTGTTTTGCAGTCTCTCCATATCTCTTCTCTTCATACAGGTATATATGCATCTTGAATACTGCTACTAATTCTGCTTGCTGTACAGAACTTTGCAGCTTAAACCTTTCCTGACCAGTGCTGTACATGTATGGCGCTGTGTGACGTGACTTAAGCCCCAGTGCCGTACAGGTACAGTGTTCTGATTGGGCGGGTGCAGGAGCTGCCCCCACCCAATCAGCAGCAGGGACCCCAGACTCAGGCCGCCGTATTAAAAACTAAATAAAAACAGTGCCAAAAAGCCATTTTTTGTCACCTTGCTAACAAAAACTGTAATACCAAGCGATCAAAAAGTCGTATGCACCCCAAAGTCGTACCAATCAAACCATCATCTCATCCCACAAAAACTGAGCCCCTACCTAAAACAATCGACCAAATAACAAAAATATGGCTCTCAGAAAATGACAACAAAAATGCTTTTACTGTGTAAAACTTCACAAAAAAATAATAGACATATTAGGTATTGCCGGGTCCATATCAACCATCTCTATAAAAATATCACAAGTTCATGTCAAGTGAACATTATAAAAATAAATAATAGAAATGTCATTTTTTGTCACTTCACCATACAAAGTACGTAATATCGAGTGATCAAAAAGTTATACCATATGTACACCAAAATGGCACAAATTAAAACATTATCTCATTCCGCAAAAACTTAGCCCCAAAATAAGAAAATTGCTCAAAAAATAAAAATCAATTGCGCCTGTAAACCAATCCATCAAAATATGTGATGCAAAAGCCATATGAC
The DNA here is from genome assembly GCA_900303285.1 of Rhinella marina. Taxonomy (NCBI): domain Eukaryota; kingdom Metazoa; phylum Chordata; class Amphibia; order Anura; family Bufonidae; genus Rhinella; species Rhinella marina. The sequence goes on from ONZH01030212.1 coordinate 21,407, forward strand.
GCTCCTTCCTTTCTGAGTCCTGCCATGTGCCCCATTTTGCATTGCAACTATAACCTGAAGAAGGGGGACTTGTAGATCCCCGAAATGTGTTGTTTTACTTTATTTTATTTAGTGGTTTTCAACGTCCAATAAAAAGAAGCTCTGATAACATCCTCACAACTCACAGTATATGGGGTCATGGGTGTGGGTTTTGGCCATGGGTCACCTTACACAAAGTTTTTTGTCGTTGAACTACAGTTAAACACAGCAGTTAGACAGGAAATGAGATTGGTACCGTATGCTATGACAGATCTACAAACACATTTGCAAACATTATCAATTTTCATTGTATCTCTTTTCACTTTATTTTGTGCTCTTTTCCACCACACTCACTGTCCTGTTACTTCTCTGTTGCAATCTATACACATCCACCCCTCTCTCATTCTCTCACCCGGGCATAGCTCACATACTGTACAGGGCCATAGCTATAGGTGATGCAGAAGTAGCTGTCACTACTGAGCCCAGGATCTTGAGGGGACCCAAAGACCCTTGTGCTGCATAAGATGACACTGATATTATAGAAAGTGCAAGCTGCTCAAGTTACACCTCTGGCTGGAGGGAAGGGGTTAGGTCAAGAGTATGGCATGGGATGGGGGTGCTGTGTCAATTTTTGCCTCAGGCAGCACAAAGACTACGTTCTTCCCTGCCTTAGATTCAGCAATATGACACTGCTTCCCTTGCTGCTCTATTATATGGTGGCTTGCATTTTTCTAATACCCCCAGACCTGAGAATAGACATGGAGGTGAAGTTCGCATACATTTGAGGTCTTTTCAGATCCCCACCCTCAGTCTTCCATCCTATCTCCCTAAGGGGACAGTTGTCTACCGACCCCCTGGCTCACCCACCCAGTTCCTGGATCACTCTGCTACCTGGCAGTAACACTTCCTGTCCCCAGAAGTACCAACACTCATTTTGGGCAACTTTAACATCACCATAGACATCTCTATCTCAACATCTGCTTCCCAGCTCCTAGCTATAACTTCCTCTCTTGGCCTTTCACAACTTTCTAATTTTCAGATGCCTATAGACAGTACCACACTTGACTTGGTCTTTTTCTGGCTCTGCTCAGTTTTGAACTTTACTAACTCTCCTTTCCTGCTCTCTAACCACAACTTTCTTCACAATCTCACATTCTCAAAAATCCCAGCACACTCCTACTTATCAAACATTTAGAAACCTGCCATTGACCCTTATAACCTGACCTCTTCACTATCCAATAATAATAAATAAATAAAAAAAACTCTGATTATTTTCACTTCCTCTTCTGTCATAAAAGTGCAGACACCTACAAACATCTGTGCTAAAGATTTGGCTACCCACTATGTATCATAAACCCCTTTCCCTATCGCATCTCTTCTGGTTCACTTTCCACATTCAACCCAGTCACAGAAGAAGAAGGTACAAGCTCCTCTCTTCTTCTTAGCCTACCACATGCACTACTGACCCTATTACCTCACACCTCCTCCAATATCTCTGCCCAATTATCACTCGTATCTTCTGGTATCTTGCCTCCTCTTTCAAACATTCGGCCATTACAAATACAAAAAACAAAAAAAACAAAAAAAAAACTTATCTTGACCCATCCTTCTCAATGAACTACAAACCTGTCTCTAATCTCCTCATCAGCTCTAAACTCTTGAAACACCTGGTCTGCTCTTGTCTCGTCTACTATATCTCTGATATTGTAGCTCAGTCATTGATCCATTACAATCTGGTTTCCACTCTCCATAATCTACAGAAACTGTCATCACCAAAGTGACAAATGACCCCTTGACAGCTGAATGCAATGGTGACTACTCTCTACTAATTCTTCTGGATCTCTCTGCAGCATTTGACACTATAGATCACTATCTCCTAGTGAGCATGCTACAATCTATCAGCCTTAAACCTGTCATCAACTTCATGCTGCCCATACTAACAGCAGAATAAAGTAGAGACAGCTGAGTTGATTTCAGTGGTCTGTCATTTCCACGTAAAAAGTAAGTGGTTGCCGAGAACCAACATCACATCATTGCAGACTACACCTGGAAAAGAGTCACAGCCACCTGAGGAGAGTCATGGTTATTCATGAATTCCTGCTCTCTCTGCCTACCTGCTGATGAGTAACAGTCTTTTACCTAGTTTTTTTCCCCTTTCTCTCTAGGAGAGAGCTGCCAATCATCAGCAGATGGGCAGGGAGAGCAGGACATTATGAATAACCATAACTCTTCTCAGGTGGCCGTGACTCTTTTCCCGGCCTAGTCTGCAATGATTTTGATGTTGGTTCTTGGCAACCACTTACTTTTTACGTAAAGATGACAGACCGCTGAAATCAACTCACCTGTCTCTACCTTATGCTGCCGTTAGTATGGGCATCATAAAGTTGATGACAGGTTCCCTTTAAGGATTGCTGGTTTTGTTCCTAACCGCTCTTTCAGTGTGTCATTCACTGGTTCTACTTCTCCTCCTCTCACTCTTGCTGTTGAGGTTTCTTTAGGGTTCAGTCCTAGGTCCTCTCCGCTTTTCTCTCTACACAGCCCTTATAGGACTATAGGTAGATTAGGTTTTCAGTACCACCTCTATGCTGAAGATATCTAACTATATACTTCATCAGATGACATCATCCCTGCTGTACTACAGAACACCAATGACTGTCTATCTGTTGTCTTTAATATGTCATGAAACTGAATATTTGAAGAAGTTTTGAGAAAAATATAGGACCTCTGTACACTGTGCTGCCACAGGAAAAGTAACGCTTGGTGGTAGGAGTAGGTTGAGTTTATTTGGTCGACACGTTTCAAGGGCGTATAGCCCCCTTTATCAGGACAATAAAAATACATCTGAATATTTAAAAGACTTGTGTTTTCTCGATCTACTAACCTACCTTAATCTGGTATCTCCCTTTCAGTTTGTGTCACTAGGATAACATCTAGTTAGCATGTTTGTTGTCTCAGTGTTATGTTCCACACTGATCTTTTTTTTCACCCCTAAATTCAATGTCTCACTCACTCATGCCACGTGCACCATGATCCATTCTTGTCTCAATTACTCTAAATAATTACTAATTTGTTTCCCCCTATCCAATCTATCCTGAATGCAGCAGCCAGGCTCATCTATAGTATCTGTCTAACCACTACTATGATGCCTCCACCCTGTGCCAGTCATTGCACTGGTTTCCCATACAGAACAAGATTCAATTAAAACTGTTCATTTTCACCCACAAAGCTATCCACAGTGCTGCACCCCCCCCCCTATATCTCCTCACTCACATCTCAGTCTAACACCCTATCCATGCTCTACTCTCTGCAAATTATTTCTGACTAACAACCTCCATAATCCCAACCTCTCACATCTGTCTCCAATACTTCTCCCAAGCTGCACCAGTTCTCTGGGGTACCCTACACCCTACCTCAAGCAATGAGGTTAATTCACAGTATCCACATTTTTTTAAAAACATATCTTTTTAGGGTGACCTATCACATTCCCTAATCTAACTCTTCTGCCTTCACTGCTCCTTCATCATTCTTCTGAACCTGATCCATTGGGAAACCTTGACACTCCATGCACTCAAAGGCACTACAAATATTGGCTGGTGACTGGTTTATTCAGCTTCATATTTACTTCCCTATTTTGTTAAGATGGCAAGACCATTGTGCAAAACAAGCACTTGTTACCTTCTATATCACCCCTATCTCCTCCTAAGCGCTTGTGAGCAGGGCCTACACTTCTCTTGTTTGCTATGTAGTTTATGACTGTCTGTACATGAAATGTCTGATTGTAAAGCACTGCTAAATATGTTGGTGCTATATAAATAAAGATTATTATTATTAAATATGAAGATCACCTTTTTCAAAATGTGATAATACAATGCAGAATAAAACTAGCTCTAAGCCTCGTTAGTGGCTATTTGCATCCTCATTTCACCTATTTTTGTTACTGACTTTTTTTTACTTGCTAAATACAGCTTTGCCAAACTCCAAAGCCTGTCATCAAATAACAGGTGTTTGTTTAGGATGATTAGGTTCAAACAGTAAAGTGTAAAGGTCATCTCTTTGCTTCAAGGTCAAAAGAAAGAGAGATATCTTTCTGAATATCGGATGATAAAATATTGATACACTAGCCTTTTAATCAGTTGTAAATTCTTATAGCAGAACATGAAACGTGTGCCCAGAATTATAACACTGTTCCGACATCTCATTTATATTGAAAATGGTAAATAGCTTTCTATTCTTCTGGGTGTTTATAAAATGTATCTGCCCTGGTTAAATAAACTTTGATTCATGAATTGAAATTGAATTGAAATAAATGCAACATTTCCTTTAGTTATTAATTAATTATTTCACATTTTAGCAAGAGGCCAAAAAGGGTATAAATAGAAGATTTTATTATTGTCAAATGTGAATCACTTCAGCTAGAGATTATGCTATGTGATACTATTGGAATACCAATGAACAGTTTTCGCTTGGAAATGTACCTTTGATATTCCTTTTAAACATTGAAACAGGAATGAAGGAGGGAATACATTTAGGCTTTAGCTTTCATTTACATGCTAAATATGAAATGCATTGAGTGGTAGTAGCATTGCCAGTTTTCAAAGAAAGTCATTATATTGTATTTACAACTGCAGAAATATTGAAATATTACAAGTGAAACTGCCCATGTGGATTAGGTTAAGGCCTTATTCACACGTCAGTGTTTTAGAAACAGATTTCCATCAGTGATTGAGACAAAACCTGGAGTGGAGGCTAGATAGAAATATTTGCACCTTGTGTTTAGACCTGCACTTGGTTTTGTATCATAATCACTGATGGAAATCACTGACCGTGTGAATAAGACCTAACATTGGTGGATTCTAACCAAATTAACAGGATCCACCAGTAATCTAATGTGTATGTGGGCTTCCCAACTGCCTCCCAACAAGGACTGGGCATGTTGAGTTTCATTCTCACAAGAGTGTAGGAATATTTTTTGTCCCACTGAAACAAATAGTGTGGTGACTTCCCAGAATTCCCATCTCTTGGCCAGTGTGGAGAGCAGTTACACAGCAACATACATAGTAACATAGTTTATAAGGCCGAAAAAAAGACATCTATCTATCCAGTTCGGCCTGTTATCCTACAAGTTGATCCAGAGGAAGGAAAAAAAACCCTGTGAGGTAGAAGCCAATTACTGTGTCTCTTAAGCCTCATTCACACTTCAGTGTTTTGGTCAGTGATTTCCATCAGTGATTGTGAGCCAAAACCAGGATCTGTGGAGCCTCCACAGACATAAGGTATAAGGGCAAGATATACATCTGGTGTGTTTAGAGCCACACCTAGTTTTTACTCAAAATCACTGATGGAAATCACTGACTGGAGATTGACGTGTGAATAAGGCATTACTCTGGAGGACCTGTCCTGTCCTGATATACACTGACAATCATTTGGTTTGAATGATCACTGTGTAATGCTTAATCTCACCAGTTATGGTGCTCCATTTTTCTCCACAGATGTTGGTAATTTTATCAAACAAACATTGGTCAACCATGGTCTGATTATTTATTTTTATTTTTTTAGAATGGGATGACAAAGGGTGGGAGGAGAACAACTGAGAGGGTTGGTGAATAGGTACACTGAAGAGAGTAGAAGAGTTTGAAGGGAATGAGGGAGAAGGAATGAAGGGTAAAAGCAGTAGTTAACTAATTCAAACTAGTTGTCATTCTTGGGATTGCTGAAAGAAGGTTGATTATCACACACACCAACTATATATCATTTACATTTTGAAATAGATTTTTTTTTGTAGAATATGCAGAGAAATATGCTTTAAAAGTGATGTCTAACCAACACTTAGTAGGCTTTGTAGGCTGTAAAATAAGTTATTGTGAGGTAAACTATGGTGGTCCAGAACCACTCCAAGCAAATTCAAAACTGCTACCAATATTACTACACCTCTCAAGTTAGTAAAATGTATTGCTACCCTAGGTGTTCACCAGAGCCCACAACAAGGCTAGAAGTATTTGGACTCAGGTTACATCTGAGAAGTAAGGTGACAGAATATAGGTGAGCTCATTGGTAACAGAAGAGTAACCAGCTAGCCATAGTCAAAATCAGGAAAGTTGTTAAAATCCATATCAGTAGACAAGGGGTTATTCAGTGCACTGATATCTAAGCTAGAATAGAGCACGAGCACAAAGCACAGTAGGACAAAAGGAACCAAGACACACAGCCCTCTGATTAGACACTGAGCCAGAGGCCTGATTGGCTAGTTGTCCAACCTCTCTGATAGGCCAGTCAGCCAGGGCTTGGCTGATTGACATTGCAAACTTTCAGGAATGGCCATGTGACTGGTGCATGCGCCGCATCTTATGTCTCCCAGTGTGGCTGCTGCTGGACAGAGAGACAAGACACCGTCAGATAGTGGCAAGGTAAGTACATGACAGACTCATCACACCAATCACTGCAGCTCCTATTTCTGCAATACCCAGGTGACAGTCTCTGATTCCTGGTCCCTCTAGACACACAGAAAATGACCTCAGATAGTGATCTGTCCCTGTACTAAACATTCAACCTCCATAGCAGGGAATTCATGTTCTGGATATGTAAGCACCATGGCCCTGATTTATCACACCTTCACTCCAGAATTCTGTCTTCAAAAAGTCGCACGATAGGGCTTTTGCGACTTTTTTGCGCATTTGTTTGCGACTTTTTGCATGTGTACACAACTCACTCCAGTTTGTAATATGGGTGGAAAAGTGGGTGTGGTCAGCCATGTTAATGAGTTTCACTCCAGATTTATCATTGTGACTTTTTAAAAAAAGTTGCAAAATAGTCGCAATCTCACTCCAGGAGGAGGGTGGAGTAGGAAAAATGGAGTAGCTTCTCTAGACAGAAGTGTTAGGTTTAAGGACAAGCCACATTTATCAAACAACCTGTGACGTTTGATAAATGTGGCAGAAAGTACTCCAACACAGACTGAAGCAAAACTGACTTCAAATATTTTCCTAATGATAAATTCCCCCCCATATTCTTACCAAGAATCATTGTTTTGTAGCAAAAATATCTTTGTTAGAAAAACTCATTTGGGGTTAATTTTTAAGACTGGTGATTTATAGGCCTCTACATAACTTTGGCACTTGGTTCCGCCGGCCGTGTGACAAGGTTTAAACTACACCTGCTGCTGGCATAGATTTAGACCCTTTTCCATGCCATAAACTTGCATTGAAAACAGAAAATGTGACAGGCCGGCTGGCCTGCCCTCTTTTTCCACCTACGCCATGCCCCCTTTTTCTGCTACCTCAGAAAAGTGGCATGAGCTGAGAAAAGTAGCAGATTTTGTGAACTCTGTGACAAATCTTTGACAAAAGTACGGCAAAAAGTGTTGTTTTCTCATAATAAATGACCCCCTTTGTGCCCTGTATAAAATGCACTCGGCTATTTCTACATAATTAGCATATTAGATATGACATGTTTTTATCTAGGTATACATGTGAACCTTATATAGCTGTGCTGGCTAACCTCCGAGACTCCAGCTGTAGTAAAACTACGACTCCTAAGATGCCCCCTTGCTTGGCTGCTCTCAGAACTCTGTAGAAATGAATGCAACATGCTGGGAGTCGTAGGTTCACCACAGCTGGACTGTCAGAGGTTAGCCATCACTGTTATATAACATCCAAAGTCTATAAACAGGTTTTCATTTAAGATTTACGGGAATCTCTCACCAGCGATCTCCCTATTACACTGTATGCACAGACACATACTGTAGCTACGGTTCACTTGAATAAGGGTCCATTCACACGTCTGCATGTGGACACTAGCCATGTGCCGGCACTATAGAAATGCCTATTCTTGTCCATGGGTGTGGACAAGAATAGGACATGTTATATTTTTTTACGGGGCTGCGGAACGGAAGTGCAGATCCAGTCCGCATCTTTTGCGGCCCCATTGAAAATGAATGGGTCTGCACCAGTTCTGCAAAATTGCAGAACCAGTCATACGGATGCGTGAATGGACCCTAAAACATTGTTTTTTTCTTTTATTGATCTGAGGCTCCATTCCTGAGTTATGATGCTTTTTCATAATATGCAAATTAGGCCTTTGGTGCAATGAGAGCATCACCATTGCTCTTGTTGCAAACAAGCCCCACTCCTTTCTATGGTCAGCCCCTCCCTCTCTGCTTTGATTGACAGGGCCAGGCAGTGGCAGAGCAACCAGGAATGGATGGGTCACAGAAAGGAGCGGAGCTTGGGTGCAACAAGAGCAACAGTGAGGCCCTTGTTGGGCCAAAGGTCGACCAAATTTGCATATTAAGAAAAAGCATCATAACTCAGGAACTGAGCCTCACATCAACAAAAGAAAAACAGCATTTTAACCATGTGATCTACAGCTATGTGTCTGTGCAAACAGTATGATAGCGATATCAATGGTGACATATTCCATATAATGCAAGATATATATTTTATGGAATAATAACTTCCGTCTCCTACTATAATAACACAGGAACATTTACAAAATGAGACTGCCCAGCACATTGGATCTGTCTAGAGGGACATTGAATCCCTTTTGTTCTGTACTATGGAGCCTCAGTCACTCTGGGGGCAATCTATCATGCCATTTGCAGCAGAATTTTGTTAGATAAAAGCCATAGATATTAGCTGGTGCAAATTTTTAGCATAAATGTGTAACTTTGTGATTTTAATGTGTACACAGGAGGAGGTGAGTGCATTTGGCTATGTTGTTAAGGAACACTCCAGATTTTTTCAACAACTTTCAAGAAAAATCTCACAAACTTAGGGCTCATGCGAACCCTATGCGGAACCATTCATTTCAATGGGTCCGCCTAAAAAACGGAAGTTACTCCGTGTGCATTACATTTCCGTATGTTCATATTTCCGATTCGCCAAAAAATAGAACATGTCCTATTATTGTCCGCATTACGGACAAGGATAGTACTGTTCTATTAGGGACCATCTGTTCCATTCTGCAAAATATGGAATGCATGCAGACGTCATCTGTATTTTTTGCAGATCCGTTTTTTGTGGACAGCAAAATACATACGGTCATGAGCATGAGCCCTTAGGCTCGCAATTTGCGAAATGGAAGGCCCATTAGAGAAATGCTTATTTTTGTCCAAAAAATGGACAAGAATAGGACATGTTGTATTCTTTTTGTGGGGCCACGGACTGGAGCAACGGATGTGGACAGCATGTGCTGTCCGTATCTTTTGAGGGCCCATTGAAGTGAAGGGGTCCGCATCCTAGCCGGAAAAAATGTGGCTCGTATGCAGACCAAAACAACAGTCATGTGAATATAGCCAATATAACTCCAACGATGGGGTGGCATACAAAAACTGGAGTAACATTTCTAGACAAAAGATATGCCAAATGTATCATATAACATGCAACATGGAACATTTAATAAATTTGGTGCAAATTACAGCTAGTTTGTCACTATGTATATACAGTACAGACCAAAAGTTTGGACACACCTTCTCATTCAAAGAGTTTTCTGTATTTTCATGACTATGAAAATTGTAGATTCACACTGAAGGCATCAAAACTATGAATTAACACATGTGGAAATATATACTTAACAAAAAAGTGTGAAACAACTGTAAATATGTCTTTTAACCACTTCAAGACCAGGCCTAATTTTGCAAATCTGACATGTGTCACTTTATGTGGTAATAACTTTGGAACGCTTTTACTTATCCAAGCCATTCAGAGACTGTTTTCTCATGACACATTGTACTTCATGTTAATGGTAAATTTGAGTCAATATGTTTTACCTTTATTTATATAAAAAATCAAAATTTACTGAAAATTTTGAAAAAAAATCACAATTTTTTAAATATGAATTTCTTTGCTTTTAAGTTGCATAGGGATATCTAATAAAATTGTTATTAATGAACATTCACCATATGTCCACTTTATGTTGGCAAAATTTTGGAAATGTAATTTTATTTTTTTAGGACATTAGAAGGCTTCAAATTTTAGATGTAATTTTTAAGATTTTCATGAAATTTTCCAATAGTTAATTTTAAAAGACCTTTGCAGTTCTAAAGTGACATTGAGGGGCTTAAATAATAGAAACCTCCCATAAATGAACATATTTTAGAAACTACAGCCCCCAATGTAATCAAAACTGATTTTACAAAGTTTGTTAACCCTTTAGATCTCCCACAAGAATTAAAACAGAAGGAAGGTGAAATTTAAAATATATATATTTTTTCGCAGATTTTCAATTTTTAATTCATTTTTCCCATAAGATAGCAAGGGTAAACAGCAAATCAAACCTGAATATTTATTTTCCTGATTCTGAAGTTTGCAAAAACACCCAATATGTAGTTGTAAACTGCTCTGTGACCGGTAGTAATGAGAGGGAGATAGTACAAGCATTTGTGATGTCTTTGACAGCTTGTCAGAATGATCAAAAGCCTGGAGGCCAAGACGAAAGGTCTCAGGTTAAAGCTCCATGTTCTTGGCTGTCAGGAGGCAGCTGAGTCATAGAGCTTCTATGTACAGGTGCTGCACACAGGGGGCAAAGCTGAAGGACGTTTATAGTCAATGGGCAGACTTGAAGTGGATATTCTAGGTTCTTCAAAGTAGCCACCTTTTCTTTGATTACTGCTTTGCACACTCTTGGCATTCTCTTGATGAGCTTCAAGAGGTAGTCACCTGAAATGGTTATCACTTCACAGGTGTGCCCTGTCAGGTTTAAAAAGTGGGATTTCTTGCCTTATAAATGGTATTGGGACCATGAGTTGTGTTGGGCAGAAATCAGGTGGATACACAGCTGATAGTCCTACTGAATAGACTGTTAGCATTTGCATTATGGCAAGAAAAAGCAGCTAAGTAAAGAAAAACGAGTGGCCATCATTACTTTAAGAAATGAAGGTCAGTCAGTCCGAAAAATTGGGAAAACTTTGAAAGTGTCCCTAAGTGCAGTTGCAAAAACCATCAAGCGCTACAAAGAAACTCGCTCACATGAGGACCGCCCCAGGAAAGGAAGACCAAGAGTCACCTCTGCTGCGGAGGATAAGTTCATCCGAGTCACCAGCCTCAGAAATCGCAGGTTAACAGCAGCTCAGATTAGAGACCAGGTCAATGCCACAGAGTTCTAGCAGGAGACACATCTCTACAACAACTGTTAAGAGGAGACTGTGTGCAGCAGGCCTTCATGGTAAAATATCTGCTAGGAAACCAGTGCTAAGGACAGGCAACAAGCAGAAGAGACTTGTTTGGGCTAAAGAACACAAGGAATGGACATTAGACCAGTGGAAATCTGTGCTTTGGTCGGATGAGTCCAAATTTGAGATCTTTGGTTCCAACCACCGTGTCTTTGTGCGATGCAGAAAAGGTGAACGGATGGACTCGGAGGAGGTGTGGGGTGTGGGGGTGCTTTGCTGGTGAGACTGTTGGGGATTTATTCAAAATTGAAAGCATACTGAACCAGCATGGCTACCACAGCATCTTGCAGTGGCATGCTATTCCATCCGGTTTTCGTTTAGTTGGACCATCATTTATTTATCAACAGGACAATGACCCCAAACACACCTCCAGGCTGTGTAAGGGCTATTTGACCAAGAAGGAGAGTTATGGGGTGCTACGCCAGATGACCTGGCCTCCACAGTCACCAGACCTGAACCCAATCGAGATGGTTTTGGGTGAGCTGGACTGCAGAGTGAAGGCAAAAGGGCCAACAAGTGCTAAGCATCTCTGGGAACTCCTTCAAGACTGTTGGAATACCATTTCAGGTGACTACCTCTTGAAGCTCATCAAGAGAATGCCAAGAGTGTGCAAAGCAGTAATCAAAGCAAAAGGTGGCTACTTTGAAGAACCTAGAATATAAGACATATTTTCAGTTGTTTCACACTTTTTTGTTAAGTATATAATTCCACATGTGTTAATTCATAGTTTTGATGCTTTCAGTGTGAATCTACAATTTTCATAGTTATGAAAATACAGAAAACTCTTTGAATGAAAAGGTGTGTCCAAACTTTTGCTCTGTACTATATATACAGTGCCTTGAGAAAGTATTCGGCCCCCTGGAACTTTTCAACCTTTTGCCACAAAAAGATATAACATTTCAAATTTTTGGTGAAGAATCAACAACAAGTGGGTCACAATTGTGAAGTGGAACGAAATTTATTGGATCATTTAAACTTTTTTTGTAATAATAAAACTGAAAAGTGCGGCGTGCCTTGCATTAATACTTTGTTGTGCCACCTTTTGCTGCGATTACAGCTGCAAGTCGCTTGGGGTATGTCTCTATCAGTTTTGCACATCTAGAAACTGAAATTCTTGCCCATTCTTTCTTGCAAAACAGCTCGAGCTCTTTGAGGTTGGATGGAGAGCATTTGTGAACAGCAGTTTTCAGCTCTTTCCACATATTCTCAATTGGATTCAGGTCTGGACTTTGACTTGGCCATTCTAAGACCTGAATACGTTTATTTTTGAACCATTCCATTGTAGATTTTGCTTTATGTTTGGGATCATTGTCTTGTTGGAAGATAAATCTCCGTCCTAGTCTCAGATCTTTTGCAGACTCCAACAGGTTTTCATCCAGAATGGTCCTGTATTTGGCTCCATCCATGTTCCCATCAATTTTAACCATCTTCCTTCTCCCTGCTGGTGAAAAGCAGGCCCAAACCATCCTGCCACCACCATGTTTGACAGTGGGGATGGTGTGTTCAGGATGATGAGCTGTGTTGCTTTTATGCCAAACATATCGTTTTGCATTGTTTCCAAAAAGTTCAATTTTGGTTTCATCTGACCAGAACACCTTCTTCCACATGTATGGTGTGTCTCCCAGGTGGCTTGTGGCAAACTGTAAACAAGACTTTTTATAGATATCTTTGAGAAATGACTTTCTTCTTGCCACTCTTCCATAAAAGCCAGATTTGTGAAGTGTTCGACTGATTGTTGTCCTATTAACAGACTTTCCCACCTTAGCTGTAGATCTCTGCAGTTCATCCAGAGTGATCATGGGCCTCTTGGCTGCATCTCTGATCAGTCTTCTCCTTGTTTGAGATGAAAGTTTAGAGGGACATCCGGGTCTTGGTAGATTTGCAGTGGTCTGATACTCCTTCCATTTCAATATGATCGCTTGTACAGTGCTCCTTGGGATGTTTAAAGCTTGGGAAATCTTTTGGTATCCAAATCCGGCTTTAAAATTCTCCACAACAGTATCATGGACCTGCCTGGTGTGTTCCTTGGTCTTCATGATGCAGAACCCTGAGACTATCACAGAGCAGGTGCATTTATACGGAGACTTGATTACACACAGGTGGATTCTATTTATCTTCATCAGTCATTTAGGACAACATTGGATCATTCAGAGATCCTCAATGAACTTCTGGAGTGAGTTTTCTGAACTGAAAGTAAATGGGCCGAATAATTTTGCACGCCCCACTTTTCAGTTGTATTATTACAAAAAAAGTTTAAATGATTCAATAAATTTCGTTCCACTTCACAATTGTGACCCACTTGTTGTTGATTCTTCAACCAAAATGTAAAATGTTATATCTTTTTGTTTGAAGCCTGAAACGTGGCAAAAGGTTGAAAAGTTCCAGGGGGCCAAATACTTTTGCAAGGCACTGTATATATATATATATATATATATATATATATATTCTCTCTGGTAAGTAATGAATCTTTTCTTTTTAGTCAGATTAATGACTAATGTGTACAATAGGGCCACATAAAGTACCACAGGTGCCATATTATGACACCTAATAGAAAAAAAAAGTTCACACCTTATTCCTGACCTACTGTAGTTCTGATATATGACCTAGTTCGTAAACCTTTCTATATATCAAGCTAATTTCAATGTCAGGATAAAAAAATCCTTTCCACATTCTATCACATTCATTTTGCGATACTTTGATAAATAATCCTTAGGAAGAAATCAAAGTGAAACACAAAATCGGAAAGATAATAATAATGTTATGCTACCTGTAAATGCAGCGTTTAGAAAAGGAGCTTTGTGTTTCAAGCATTAAATTATGTAATCAGCTCTGGTGGATAGAGAGTAATGAGAATAAATTCAGGTAGAAGTCTATATTGCTGGAGGACAATCTGCAAAAACATTATTCCACAGAATAATAAAGAACACGAGAGCTTTTTCAGAGAGTTAGTAAAGGTCATTTGGTCTATCAAGACACATCCTCTCCCTACCTCATTTCCCCAAGGAAGGATTCTAATTGTTTCTTCAATGACACCAGTACTTTTTTTGCCTCAACAACTTTGCCTAGAGGCTGTTCTGTGCATTTATTATTCTGCACATGAAAAGCCACTTTCAGATATATTTTGTGAATTTATGTTTTCATTTCCATTTGTCCTATAACCCACACAGGACTGCAAAATCATTTGTATTGGAAATATGTATAGAACATGACTTAGGAATAATGAAACAAGGTTGCTTTTAAATACTGACAGTGCAATTAGAGCAGAGCGGAAAGAAAATGATTTGCATGCAACCAGGGCTGACATGGTACATTTATAGCACCTCGCTTTAACATTGTTCGGTGTTATTTGCTAGAGGAAGTTTTCCTTTTGGGAAATGTCATTTCCTTTTATTGTTATTGATATTGTTGTTTGTGCAATTCCTGTTCACCATAAATAAACAAACAGGTAAAAAGCCTTCCATAGTACAACTTGCCAGCAATAAAAGGGGTAGTCCAATTTTACAAAACGATCGCTAGGATATGGCATCACTTCTCCTGGATACCCTGGATCATCACCTGATGATGAAGGGCTGCAGCGCTACTTTAACACTGCAACCCTTTGCATTTTATCTCTGCATGGCGCTTCCCACTGGGCACAGTTGGGAGACCGGGTGCCCATTGTGCACTGAAATTTAGGGCAAATTGCAGTCAGCAATGCATGGGCACCGACCGTGGGGACACCACATGTGGATCACAGACCCATTTACTTGAATGGGGTCTACAATCTGCATCTGACTGTCCGCACCACAAAAAAGAAGTGTATGCACTACTTTTTTGCAGTGCGGAAGCATGGACAGAAAACCCACTGAATCACTCCGGGGCTTCCAATCTGTGACTCTATTCGCACCGCATCTCCCAGATTTATTCACTTGAATGGGTCCGCATCCGTGATACAGGCTGCAGGACACAATACAGCCACGGCAGGGCAACGGCCGTGTGCATGAGGCCTTAGAAGGTGACACAATGCAAAATCAGCCTGCAGCACTTTCTTAGAGTCATGAGAGTCCAAGATATCTGACTCCACATATTCATATAATCTTTCCTTTACTTGTTTATATTATGTTTCAATTCATTTCTGGCCCTGGCTAAAAAAAAAAACCTGAATCAAAAGAAGCAAGTGTGCCTGCAGTCTTGGGGTTTATTCAGATGAGTGAACTCCAAATGGTCTGTTCACTTGCTATAAAATCCAGATGAATTATTTAAATGAACCACACACAGATTGGGTCCATGTCTGTGTCCGGTTTTCTTCAGCACTTATGTACTACAATGGGCAAAATCAGATCTGTGTGGTGCAGCATGAGACATTTCCTGAAACAAACCAGAGATCTGTGGCAATTTTTTTAATGTCAATTAGTCCATTGACTTTAACAGGTTACACACTTGGATAGCAACCAGACGTGATCATTGCTCCTTCTGAATGAGGCTTAAAGGGGTTGTCCGAGTTATGACAAAAAATATATAGCACTGTAAATCTGATGGGCAGCAATATATAACTAAGTTAAGCAAGTTTTAGGCAAAAAAAAATCCATATTTCCTAATTTCCCTGGTTCTCTTCTGGTCTTTGTTTACATGCAATAACAACAATCTCAGCCCCTCCCCCTTCTCCCCCCTCTCTGCAAAGGGAATGAATACAAGTGCTGAGTGACATGTCTGCCTGCTGGAATACTCAGCAGCATGTTGTATGTGCAGGACTACAAGTCCCAGCTGTACAATGACACTGCTGATACACACAGGAATTTCTCCCTACCTGTTCTTGTACAATACAATTCCTCTACAGCTCTTGTGCCCAGCATTTGTCTCCTCTCACTGCTGCAGCTACTGTTTGTTATAAAGCCTTAAGCCCTCAGTGTGTTCTGGCTGAAGGGGTTAATGTTTTATCTGAAGGAAACAAGGAAGAAAGCAGATAGCAGCCGGCAAAGAAAGGGGGCGTGGTCAGTGACGTCTCGTGTACAGACTCTTATCTGAACTCTGAGGCTTGTGAACGAAACATCACAGAGCAGAGAGATAAGGTGACATCACAGGTCATGTGACCCTCAGTCAACTCTGAGAAACCAGCAGCTTTAGAAACACAAAGTATATGGGAAAGTTGTTATACCTGACAAGTTAGAAACATATAAAGAACAAAAAAATAACTTGGACAACCCCTTTAAGGCTTCTATCACACAATTTTTGTATACTGTTTTTTTTCTGACTTGTCAGAAATACTATTGATCTCATGTATATTTTACAGACATTTCTTACATGTTGTCTTATAGAGAAATCTATGGAAAATGTCTGAACAAAACACCATACCATGCTGTGTTTAAAAAAAAAAAAAACAAGTGAAAAGTTCTAAAACTAATAAAAAAGAACATCACAGTCAAAATAATTCTTATCAATTGAAGAAAGTGGCTTAAAAGAGTGTTTATGAGCTGCCTGGAGTTCAGAGATAAGGGATATACATGGAGTCAACAGAGCAGCTTCTTGAAGCATTCACCTTAAAGCAGAAAGTAACAGTCTGCAGATGCAGTGAAAGTGAAGGCCAAAGAATAAAAAAAATCTTGAATTTAATAAAGATCAATTAAAAAAATATATTTTTAACCCAAAATGACTAAAATGCAGTGATTGAAATGGCATTCTTAGCCTTTAAGTGTGATTAACAGGAATGTTACATGGACTTTTCATCACAGTTTTGTGAGGGCCAAATTGATTGTGATTAAAGAATCAATGTTCCCTGTAAGAGATGCTATAGCCATGTTTTATAGTATGGAATTCAGCATAAAGAGTTTCATTAAGGTGCATGTATAAGTGGTTACTGCAGCAATAACCAAGGTGTGGCATCAATCTACCTGTGTGTATTAAGGTAAAATTGAGCATCAAGCTTCAATCATCCATTTACGTATATTCAGTTTCCATATGGTTGCAATTTAAATTCTTGGGGGGATTGCTAGATTTAATTAAAACAGAGTATATACTGTACAGTATGCGATTACTACAAGACACAGGGTAGGGCACCAATCTACCTGTGAGTGATAATGAAAAATTGAGCACGAGGCCTGCCCCTTAATCATCTGTTAACATTCATTTATCCATACGGTTGCAATTTACATTTTTGGGACTTTTGGAATTTAATTAAACCAGCATATAAGTGATCACAACACCAGTAGATAGGCTAGGGTACCAATTTACCAGAGAGTGTTAACGCAATATTAAAGATCAGGCCTAAATTGTTTGTTTACGTATATTCAGTTTTCACATTGTTAGAAAGGAATAATATTTTTTTGGGGACTTCTTCCTTTAATTAAGCGACATATATATGTGATAACTGCGTTAATACACAATGTGTAGCAGCAATCTACCTGTGAGTGATAACATGAAATTGAGCGTGAGACCTGGCCCTTAATCATCCGCTAACATTCATTTATTTTTTCACACAATTGCAATTTCATTTTTTTTTTTATTGCGGGGGGTTCAATTTAATTAGGCAGCATACATGTGTTTTCACTACACTAATACATAGGGTAGTGCACAACATCTAAGAGGCCCAAAAACATCTGGGCTACAGAACGGTTCCAAACGAAAGACCCACAGCCAGAATGTGGGTAGTAGCAACACCAACTATCCAGCCAGGAGTAGTAGCAGTAGTGGTAGTAGTAGTTGTAGTAGTAGTAGTAGTAGTAGTAGTAGTAGTATAGTGGTGGTAGTAGTAGTAGTAGTAGTATGTCACAGTTGTCCCTGCTGGCTTTGGAAAGGTGCAACATTATAGTTCAGGAGAAAAAGAATGAGATTATGGATTGGATGGCTCACTCCTCCTCTCAGTCTCAGCAGCATGACATGGAGGTAACTTCAGAGTCCAATACTGTGCTCTGGAGCCAGAGGTTAAAGTGTTCCCCCTGATCCTCCTCTTTGCAGCTCCAAAGAAGGCTTTAAGCGGAGTCCTCTCAGTCTTCACTGCCCATTCTTAGAGGGTCACCTTCCTTTTTCCTAAACAGTTGCAAAAAATCCCTAACACAATCTATATCAGATAGTCAGGAGAGTCTTCCTTTGATGACTTCTGTCAGAACCCTCACCGTTAGTGTTGCCCTGAGGAGGAGGTTGGGATGGAGAATGGTGATCCCATCTGTACCTGTTTTTATTTTGGTGCTAATAGTGGCACCTATAACCTATAGCAACAGCATTGGCGGTGGGGGCAGTGATAGTGACAGTCGAGGCAGAGAAGGAAATGGGGGGCCCGTGAGTCTGATAAAGCAGCAGAGAGTGTGAGGAAAGGACCTGGGAGCCAGATTGGGGTGCTGAGGAGGAGATAACATCAGTGGAAAAGATAAATATACAGCAGAGGCCATGTACCTCCTAAAGAAAAGCCAGACCCACGTCTTCTTCGGGATCTGGTGATAACACTGATGCTGTGGGTGAGTTAGGCCCAGTTTGGCTCCTTGTAGCTCTGTGTGAACAACTCCCATATGGCGCTTTTTCTGCAAAAGGAGGGTAAAGAAAACCACAGCGGTGTGCAAGATCTGCAGGATTAAAATAAGACGTGGCCATTCAAACACAATTATAGGTACCAGTGATCTATTGCAGCACATGAGACGGCATCACCAGATCCTTTGGGAAAGTATAACTGGCCAGCATTCCCTATCAGATAAAATCTGTCCTTCTTTTCCTGGTCCTGTTTGTGGCAACCAACCCACATCCCCAAGCAAAACATCATTATCATCACCTTTTTCTTCTCCTGCTAAGACTCGTTCTTGTCTTCGGTTCCATCATGAGATATATAATGGAACATTTGACCATGAAAAAACTTTTCACCACCAGCAATTAGTTTGTCTACAAACTGAACACTCACCTGGCCACGTTGCTGGCTGTGCAGTCACTGTAGTATCATTGTAGTAGAGCGGCACTCCACAATTGACACCCGGAGAAGCTGTTACTGGCAAGGACAGTACATGTCTTTCATGGCTTACTGAGTCAATGCTTTTAGCTGCAGTGGAAAGACTGCACCCCAGCAAAATGGCCAGGTCCTTTTGACCATCTCCTGCTATATCATGGGGCTGGCTTCCACAGCAGGAAGTTATCAGGCAATCCATCCTCCTCCATGGACACAGTCCCGTCCCCAACAGCGTCACTCATACTACCTCTCCTTCCTATTACATGTGTCAAGTCAAGCTTTGCCACTCTGTGTTGGAGCTGATCAGCTTGGTAGAGAGTAGTCACACTGGTGAGAAGTTGCTCAAGTACATCAAGCAGCAAACATCCTGCTGACGGTCACCTCGCCGGTGGTCAGCAACAACTGGCACAACATCCTGGCCACCTTAAACCTGAGGGAAATGACACATGTTCCCTGCATGGTCTTTTAAAAAAATGCACTGGTTTACACAAGGTGCTGGCAATGTCGAGGAGACTATCCCTCTTTTCAGCCATTCTTATGTGGTGAGGAACTCTCCCCTGGGCTTGCAGCATAAAAATGGTATGCAGCTACACGATTTAAACTGCGATGTTCTAAGTCGCTGGAATTCAACATGCTCGAGCATCTGTACTAGCATGAATGCTTTGGTCATGTACCAGACCGTCTCAGCAAGGAACATGTGTTGTTTTCAGGTTGGGCAGTGCCAGCTTATGTCGTTCATGCTGCAGTTGTGCCTCATCCCCGTCATATGTATTTTTCAAGAGACGCTGACACTCATGCAACAGGTGGCCCTGTAGCTTTTGGGGACCCACAATGAGAAACTCCCATGGGGGAGGAAGAGGTGCTGCCACTTGAGGAGGAGTCAGAGTTGGAGGAGAAAGAGGTTGATGATGATGAAGGTGACCAGCCTCGACATGGCACACAGGCCAGAATGGTGACCTGCAGTGGCGTGCCTAAGGTGTTTGGCACCTGGGGCGGGTCTTTTCTCTGGCAAACTAATAGTTTAAAAAATTGTGCCCCCTTACAGTAGTATTGCCCTCATTGTACAACCTTCACAGTAGTTATGTCCAGATATGTACCCCTTAATAATATCCATATTGTGACCCCCACGGTAGTTATACCAACATTGTACAACCGTCACAGTAGTTTTGCCCATATTGTGTCCCTCCAAAGTACTAATTCCTTCATTGTGCCCTTTCACAGTAGTTGTACCCTCCCCGTGCCCCTTTCACAACAGTAATGCCCTATCTGTGCCCCTTCCAAATTAGTAAAGCCTGCTGTGCCCCTTCACAGTAGGAATGCCCTCTGTGACCTTTTCATAGTAGTAATGCCCTCTGTGCCACCTAAATTGTAGTAATACTTTCTGTGTCCCCCTATGTAGCGCTAATGCCCTCTGTTCTTCCTTCATTGTAGTAATGCTGTCTTTGGCCCCTTTATAGAAGTAATGCACTCTGTGCCCCCTGTGTTAATAAAACAAAAAAAAAGGAACTGCTCACCTTGCTCCGTTCCTGGTGCTCAGATCCAGCTCTCCCCTGAAGACACAGATCGCTCTGCATCACTGTGTGGGAGGAGCACAGGCAGGACTGTAGGCTCCTCCCATACAGGCCAGCAGTGCGGTCTGTATCTGCAGGCTGAATGGTGGAGGAGGGAGCAGAAGGCTGCCTGCTTCATTTTTCAGTGTGCTGGCCTGAAGAAAAGAAGGGGCGTGGGGGGCAGTCAGTGAGTGACAGGACCACAGCTCTCTGGCACTCCAGTAATGAATGCTTCCATCTGTATTGATGGAAGCACTCATTGCTTCTGGCACCCCTTTGACAGCAGGCACCTGGGACGATCTAACCTCTCCGACACCCCATGGCACACCACTGGTGACCTGTAGATTCTACTGCTTACGCAGTGACAAGCGTGTTATTGACATGGAGCCATCTGATGATGCTTTTAGACCCTCACTACCAGGGCAAATGGGGAGAAGTTTTCCTCTAGCAGAAAGGGTGGACAAATTGTGCTATTACCAGGAAACACCGTGTACTCAACTTGCTGCAGCTTATGGTGTGCTGACTGCTGTCAGCATGTCTGGAAGGAAGGCCCCTCTCTGCTCCCTGCAGAGTCACCTCCACAAGCAGCAAAAGCCACAGCAGTAGCAGCAGCAGCAGTCATTTCAGTCTCCTTAACATGATGGAACAGATTTAAATTGTGCAGCGGACCGGTACCGCAGGGGGGGAACACGTGAGCTTAAGGGATATGTCACAGTGTGGTGTTGCCGATGGTTTTTACTCACGGTTCTGCTGACTGCCCCTGGACCGGCGTGCAGTTGCGTGGAGGGTGGACACGACTTCCCTCGGGGCACACTCCGTACGCAGGACTCCACCGGATGGCCAGATGAGGTGCGCTTGGTGGTAATTTTGACCGTGTATCTGTCGGCTGGGTCCTGGTTATCTGTGACGCCAGTGTCTTAAGGTAGACACACCCGTAATAGTAATAATGAGGAGTCAGTTTGGGATGAACAGGGAACTTTTACTAAATTCCTGAATCCTCCTTGTTGGTACAGATAATGCACACAGAGATGGTTCACAAAAGGATTGAAATGGTAGGCTTTCCAAGTAGGCTGGATCTCTTGCAATATATATATAGTCTCTAGAATGACAGACAGGCTTTGGTACAATTTGAGCATTAAGTTCACAATCCTGATAGGTAATGTGTGATTCAGATTTAGGGATAATAGTGCACTTTATCATCCGGTAATCTCCTCAGGGCTGTGGAGAATTTCCTGGGAGTTTGGTAATGATGGAGTCCAAAACAAGCAAAATATGGATTACCTCCACCTGGTGTACCGCTTTGTGGCACTTGTATCTGGATGTGCAATTAATGATGACTTCACTGGCTTTTAGCTTTTCCAGTGGCATTTGAGGTTAGGATTCCAGGAAAGCTGCTGGACCCTGCTTCTTCACTGTGTCTTGCTGACTCACACTCCTCTGGCTGACCAACCCTTTACCATAGAGGGGTATATTTACTGGTCAGCACCATCTAGTGGAGAGGAGTATAACCACATCAGCCTAGATGGATAGCCTTACCGAATACAATGTGCAATATGACATTACAGTTTAAAGTGAACCACTGTGCAGAGCCAGCCAGAGGCTAGTCAGTAAGCCAGCTGCTCCCACTTTAACACCTAGGTTCTGGCCTACCTAAACTATGGCCAGACTCTGTTGCATACCCTGTTCCCTGATCATATGGATTTCTGCGCAGACAGACTTGAACAGTTGCCAGAACTGGTACAGCATGCTCTCTATCTTTCTTGCCCAGCCTCCATTGTCATTTCAGAGAGGGTTTTTTAGTACCTTGGAGGGCGTGGTGACACCCAAACGGATCAAGTTGTCCTCTGCCAGTATCCAAAACATCAACATCCAAAATTGAACCAAGCTTGGATTCAGGAGGATTTTCACTCTTCTCTGACTGATTCCCAGGAATAGACCTTGCCTTGCTGGCAGTGCCCCATCTTGTCACTGTTGCTTTCTGTCTGCCTACCATCACGTTCTGTGCGACTGCTGCTGCCATATGCATCATGGCAATGCTGCAATGTGCCTACAATAACATTCTGTATGGCTGCTGCTGCTGTGACCTGCATCATGCCACTAATGCCTCAATCGTCAGTTTACGTGTATTCAGTTTCCACATGGTTAACATTTAAAATTTTATTTTTTTGGGGGGAGGGAGTTAAAATTCATTAAGCAGCATATGTATGTGATTACTGCATCAATACAGACATGTTCTAACAGCTCAGGCTGATTCAGATGAATACACATCATCTTACTGGCAGTGCCCCATCTTGGCACCGTTGCTGTCTGTCTGCCAGAGGCGTTGCTAGGGTCTCAAAAGATCCGGGGCCCAAGCCCCAATAAATATGGCCCAATTCTCTATGTCGACCCTCGCCCCAATCCTACTATACAGCAGCACATACCTCACATCCAGGGCCTCCCAGGTGACGTCTCCTCTGATGTAGATCTTCTCTGTCATCTTCTCCACTTGGTCCAGACAACTTCTCTCAGCCGCTCCTCATCTCTGCAGAGTGTGACACACGGACATCTTAGCTTCCTCCTCATCCCCCAACCTGGAGTCCCCACAGTCTTATGCTGCTGCTCACTGTGCCCCCAAAACCTCCAGATACTATCCTGGAGAAATAATACTGCCCCATAGTAATAGTCCTACCAGTAGTAATTCCATCATTAGTAACACTGCACCCTACAGTGACCCCAGCACTGATAATGCTCCCCAAGATTGTCCCCATTACTAGAAGAGTCCTCCAGTAGTAATAATGCCATCACAGAGCCTCCAGTAGTAATAAGGCTCCCTATTGTTCCCCCATTGGTAATCAAGCTCTCTACAGACCCTTCAGTAGTAATAAGGGCCCCCATAGTGCTCTTAGTAGAAATAAGGCGGATCTATAACACACTCCTATAGAGCCCCCAGTAGTAATAAGAACGCCTAATGTCCCCTGGTATTATAATACCCCTACAGTGCCTCCAGTATTTATATCGCTCCCCCTACTGTTATAATGCTCACCCTGAAGTGCCCGCTGTAGTTATATTCCTCCTTTTAGTGTCCTCAGAAATTATAATTCCTCAGCCCCTCCACCATACAGTCCCATGTAAATAAAGCCATTTCCCTCCTGTGTAAATAACATCACACCATCTCTCCAGCCCCCTCTAAATACAGTCCCATGTAAATAACATAATTCCCATAGCTGTCATCAACATACAGTCCTATGTAAATATCACTCCCTCCGACAGCCGCCTTTAACATACAGTCCAATGTAAATAACATCACTTCCTTCCCACATACACCTCCAACATGCAGTCCCTTAAAAAAATAACATCACTCCACCCCACAGCCCCATGTAAATAACATAAACCTGCCCTCAGCCACATCCAACATGCAGTCCCATGTAAATAACATCACTCCACGCCACAGTCCAATGTAATCAGCAAAAACGCTTCCATCATGATAATACAACCGTCTGCATCCGTTCTGAACAGATACGGCTGTATTATCTTTTAAATAGCCAGTTTGGATCATTTTCTTCATGTGGACACCAAAACGCAACAAGCAGCATTTTAGTGTCCGCCTCCAAAACGGAATGCTGACTGAACTGAAGCAAAACTGATGCATTCTGAACGGATCCTTTTCCATTCAGAATGCATTAGGGAAAAACTGATCAGTTTAGGACCGTTTGTGAGAGCCTGTGATGGATCTCACAAACGGATCCTTACAACGCAAGTGTGAAAGTAGCCTAAGGCTAGTTTCACACCTGCGGCAGGGGACTCCGGCAGGCTGTTCCGGTGGGTGAACAGCCCGACAGATCCGTGCTGCAGCAGGTGCATGTGTGGGGCCAGAACTACGCTCCTGCCCCATTCACTGTAATGGGGGCGGGCCACAGATCCAGCCACAGCATGGCAAACCCTGCTGAGAGGCGGGCAGAACAAAAGTACAATATGCTGTACTTTTGTTCTGGCCGCCTTGCGGCAGGAGTTGCCATGCTGTGGCCAGATCCATGGCCCGCCCCGATTACAGTGAATGGGGCAGGAGCGTAGTTCTGGCCCCACATGTGCACCAGCGGCAGCATGGATCCTAACAGCCTGACGGAGTCCCATGCCACAGGTGTAAAAGTACCCTAACAGAACCCTGCCCAAGTAACCTCCAACACACAGTCCCATGATAACATCCCTCCCTTCTGCCCTAACATACAGACCCAGTTAAATAACCACAACTCCCAGCATCCCTCTGCTTCTCCCTTTACTTACCTCTTCTGATGTAGCAGTGCTCACTGCAGCTTCTTCCCCACAATTCTCCTCTTCAGTTTAGAAGACAGGGGAAAGGACCTGTGATGATGTCACAGTCATGTGACCAGTGCAGGATTGGACGGCACTGATCACATGACCTGTGATGTCATCATAGGTCCTACATATCTTGCATTCTACTGTATTTGTCTAACAGGCAGGACATTCGGGGCCTGGGAGAAAACATCAGGGGCCCAGGCCCCGAATGTTTTAGCCTAGCAACGCCCCTGCTGTCTGCCTAACTACTGTCACATTCTGTACGGCTGCTGCTGCGACCGGCATCATGCCACTTATGCCACTTTCTAATCATCACGTCAATCATCCATCAAGCCACCACCACCATCATGCCACTGCTGTGACCTGCTGACCATCATCTTCCATAAGGTTGCTGCTGCCTTTCTGCCAACATGTACTATATGACTGCTGCAGTCACCTCTGCCTTAGCTGCTACTGCTCCTCGCTGTTAATCCCCTACTGCCACCACCATTAATGCAAAGCATCTACCGCCACTATCACTACTACTATAGCCACTACTACCTATAGACAGTCTTATATGTCCCATGCTATGCCGCTATATCTGTACTGTACCCTCTCCACATCCACATTTCCCTGCTGTTGCTCCCAATTAGAAGGGAGAATTTTTTTAGGCTTGTTCACAGCACTTTTTCTTCTGACAATCAACAATTTTGTGTGTCGTGCGGACAGGCATTCCAACCCTGTCAAGCATGTATGTCAGTGTCAGTCAGACATCAACAACAGTGTTCCTAAAAATTTGGAGTTCTAGGAGGCTAGAGGGGGTTATATACCAACTTTCAGGGCAAATGGAGCAACTTCGGTATCCACCAGTTGCTCCACAAGTAAGCTACTACTTTATTTTACTTTGTCACTAAGCGCATTCCTTAGTATGCAGAGGGCGCACGGGGAATGCCGATCGCCATCATTAAGCCCTTCAGATGCCACGTTCATCACTGATCGCAGTAACTTATGCTACAACTGAGGCCTTTCAGGGGTTAATCAATTAAAAAAAATACTCAACATATCCATTTGCTTGCAGAGAGTCCATTGTGGCCTTCTTGATTGAAGACACCACTCAAAATCTAGCCATCATGCTGGCCGCGTCACACGTCACCCCGCACAAGATTTTGCTCAGTATCTTCAATCAAGATGGCCTCAATGGACTCTTTGTGAGTAAATGGATGAGGTGAGTATGTTTTTTCTTAAACACCATTTCAGGAAAAAGATTCGTTACCACAAAGCGTGAGGAAATTTGGCTTTGTTGCTAATCAAATTTTTGCTGAAATTTGTATCGAAGTCAGTTTGTTTGGCTTTGATTCACTCAGCGCTAATAATAGTGTATTTACCTACAGGTTTGAGATTAATCCAATCATCCTTAGTCATTGTCATAACACAAAAGCTACAAACAAGATCTTAAATATTCAGGGGTGCAATAGATACCTCCCATATGCATGCAGGTTACAAGCATTACACTAATTAATCCCGGTACTGGTTAACCCTTCTGAGTTGAACAAACAGATGTCTGCGTAATGTAAGAATATAATAACAGACGTGCTTGATCTTCATTTCATGGAACAACTGTCCGTCTGAGCAGTATCTTACTAATCCATTAAAAAAGAACCTTGGAGTGAGTATGGAGTGGTGAACTCTCTGCCCTGTATTTTCTGGTATATTTGCTGATGTGTTGAGGACTATTCTGCAGATACAACCTGTGGACTCACAAAAACAGAGGACAAGATCCCTGTACAGGGATGAAAGGGTAAAAACCTGGGGTTCCTTACATTTTGCTAACCAAAGTAGCCAGTGCAAAGTCTACCGGTACATATAGAATACCTATTCTTAAACAGACTGTTACATCTATTATGGCAAACATTTCAATTTTATCCAACTAGAAACCTCAGATTCCAACTGTTACAAAAAGTCTATTATGTGTGCAAAACATGCTGCACTGTAATATTATTATTATAATGCCTTTTGCACAAAAAGACTCTCTCAGTATCAATTAATCAATTAATATTCTAACTCGGCTAAGATTGTAGAGAAAGAAAGGAAATTGGCTGATGAATGCATTGGTCACTTCAAAAGCATGTTCAAATCTATCTTCTTCTTCTTCTAATGAATATGGAAGTCTGCCCAGTGTGTGATTAGATTTTAATGACTGCAAGGTCGTGGACTCTGGAAGGCTTAAATCTGCTTGCAAGGTCAGTGGTGGCAAACAGCGCACCAATCTGAAAATAAACAAGGAACCGTCAAGGATATATTTTTCCTTTCGGAAATACCCAGGAGAGGGTAAGGTGAACAGGTGACTCCGCGTTAACTTCTTATGAAGCTGAAAATTACCTTCAAAGCTTTGCTGTATCTCTCAATACACACTGAATGAGCTTTAACAAATTGCTCTAATTGAATTGCTAACAGTTTGGTTATGATGATGATGCTATAGACTGTGAAGGCATATGTAATGCATCAGCTGAAAAACATCCTGGAACAATCTATTACAGACATAGATGAAGCAAATGCATTATTGTTATTCATCTAAGACCATCATCAGGCTAGGTAGGTATGTAATGGTTAGCACTGTTTCCACATTTCCAGGAAGTGCTAGGTTTTCCTCCAGCTTGTCTACATCAGATGGTCAGAAAACTGGAAAATGTTGGCTCAAACATGCATTATAGCCTAACATCAGCAGCATCATATATTCCATTACTTCTACTCTACATAGATCATAAAAATGAGTTATCGAGGGGTAGAATATTGATGATCTATCATCGGAATAAGTCATCAATATCTAATTAGTGGGAATCCGATTCCCAACACCACACCGATCAGCTATTTGATTGCAGCCTCTTCCTAGGCAAGTGATGTCACATTCATGGGTTACATAGCCTATGTGCTGTGAATGTGAATGGTCCTGGGTTGCAATACCAAACACAGCCTCTATACAATGTACAGCACTCTGCTTGATATGCTGTGAGGAGGCTCCATCACTCACCAAAGCACCACAGCCTCTTCAAACAGCTGATTGGTGGCCATGCTGGATGTTGGACCCCCACATTTCAGATATTAAAGACCTATCCTGAGGATAGGTCATTAATATTCTACTCCCAGAAGACCCCTTTAACATACATTTATTAAAAATTGTGTTACTCGCTACACTTTGGTAAGCCCTATTCTCCAGCTTGCAATAGCATCTGGTGCCGTCTGATGACATTGGGCCATGCAGCATATTTAAGGAAAAATCTTTCCTAAGGGCCAGTTCACACTGAGATTTCTGGTGCACTTTTTTGTATTTCTGCCTCAAAACAGCCTCCCATTCATTTCAATGGGAAACAGCATTTTTCATGTGGAAAAAGGAAGCAGCATGTGCAATCTTGGGGCTGAATCCACTCTAACTCTCCTATTGAAATGAATGGGAAGCATGAAAAAGCAGCTTCATGTAAGTTCATGCATTTTTGTGCGCTTTCCATGCGTATTTATGCAGATTTAACCAAAAACTTTAAAAAAAGACTTGTTACCAAGGCAGAAAGAGGAAGAACAGTGGATATAAGAGTGTTACCTCCGTCTATGGACTCAACTAGCAACCATTGTGAGACAGGAGTTAGCCTATGGTGCCTGTTCACACTGAACAGTGAAGTACAAGCTGTATTTGGAGCTGCATTCCTCTATGGACAGTGTGGACACTTATGGAAATTGTGTGTAAGCCAGGAAGGCAAGACATGTATAATGGCCATGTGAAGCAGTTTATTGATGTATACTCCACACCTGGAACATAGTCAGTCTAAGTGTGACCACAATCGATACCTCACCAAGAGCCTGTTACAAGGATTGCACATCTAACTGTAATGTGGTTTGCATTGATTACAATACAACTACCTCTGCCATGTCAAAAAACCTGTACATCTACCTCAAGGCATCTGATTACCAGTAAATGTTCCAGTTATTTATACAACTGACTCCTCTTTATTTCCACACTTCCTTTGCACCCAAGGGTGCTGGTGTTGCAAACCTCAAGGACCCTGCCTTCCCTGCACCTGAAACCAATACCATCAAGGGCATCTCAACCAACATCTGGCAGGAGATTTCTCAACACCAGAGTGTGCCCCAAAGGAATCCGGTGCCTTCCTTCGTATCACTGCATGATGGCCAGGGAGCTGCAGAAACTTGAGTACCAACTACTACACCCATTAAACCACCACACTTACACATTGCCCCAGCTGTCGCAATCACTGCATACATCAACACCCTCATAATTCTGCTTTGAATCCTATAGTGATCTATGTCTGGTTCAGTAGAACCGTGAGTGATAGTAGACCCGCCATAATATGGACACTAAAATAAAATTACCTTATATTGTGTGAAACACAGTATGAATTAATAGATAAAAATGTGATTATTTAAGCATAAATGTAGAGATGAGCGAATCTATTCACCGATTCGTTGATTCGTATCGAATCTTGGAAATTTTTAGCTGCGAACCAAATCCGAATATTAGGTGATTTGCTTCGGCTTTGTACGCATTCGGTACGTAGTTTGTCCTATAAATTATATGCTTTTGCTACGTATAAGTTACTGTATACACTGTTGCATACAAATTCAATTCATTAGCAAACTTTTACTGTTAGTTCGTTTATCTTGTGCAAAAGCCCGGGAAGAAAGCGGTCACCTCACCTAGTGGGCAGGGCTTGCTCTGATTGGCTCAGGCTCGGTAATCCAGTGACGCATCACTTCTGCTGCGACTGCTGAGATGAGCAGAAGCACTGTGTGTGAAGTTCTGAGACCTGTTTTGTGAAAATTTGGTGTAATTGCTCTGGGAATCCATATTACACATATCAGGGATACTGCAGGGCAAGTGCTGGGCCAGTGCAGGGCCCGTTCAGGGCTAGTAATTAATCAGGCAGGGAGAGAGACAGGGAGAGATAGGGAGAGATAGGGAGAGACAGGGAGATACAGGAACAAAGATCAGCTGCAGGGCCACAGAGTGAATTGAAAAATGTCTGGAATGGATAAGCAAAGGGGTCCAGTTCCAGCCAGACCTCGAGCTCCAAAAAAAGGAGAAGGTGGCACAGGGCAGAAGTGCCAAAGGACCTGTAGCCGGAGCATTTACTAGTAGTATTCGCAATACTTGGCCGTTGTTCCACAAGGCTAACCCACCAAGGCGCAAAATTGTAGTGGAGGAAAAAGTAGATGAGGTAGTGGAGTGGATGGCACGCTCATCTCAGTCTTAGCCGGGTGATCTGCTGTCATCTACTGATACAGTATCCATATGTAGCCAGGGGTCAGAGTTCCTCCGGCTCCACCATTCCACTCCAGCAAACCCCATCATTTTCTGCCACCTCTCCAGCTTCAGTGTTCCCTCCTAGTCAGGGCCGGCGTTAGGGGGGGGCAAACTGGGCAATTGCCCAGGGCCCCGATCCTCTAAGGGGCCCCCCTGCTTCAGTCCCGATGGCAGCGTTCAGATCGCAGATGTTTGAACTGTCGGGAGTGGGGAATTTCCCTGATCTGACTCCATATATGGATGTGTCCATATATGGAGTTAGTGTTACCAACATGAAAGGGGGTGTTTCCAAGCATGGTCACTATGCTTGGGGACACCCTATGTGTATATAAATCTAATTTTGACCCTATTTTTGAACTGTTTCTGTGGGGATTTGAACTCACAACCTTCTACATTACAGGCAGGAACCTTAACTGAGCTATAGAGCTCAGTGTTAAAGGGGTTGTCTCATCTTGCCTAATGGGGGCATATCGCTAGGATATGCCCCCATTGTCTTATAGGTGCGGGTCCCACCATTGGGACCCGCACCTATATCGAGAACGGGGCCCCGCAAGGTGGTGGCTGGAGGACTCCGGTCCGGCCACCACCAAGCCGGCTCCCCATAGAAATGAATGGGAGCGCACCACGCTTGCGCGGCCACCGCTCCTATTCATTTCTATGGAGCCGACGGAAATAGCCGAGCCAGCGCTCGGCTATCTTCGCCGGCCACATTGAAAATGAATGGAGGCGGCTGCGCATGCGCAGTGCGCCCCCGTTCGCTTTCGGGGCCCCGTTCTCGATATAGGTGCGGGTCCCAGCGGTGGGACCCGCACCTATAAGACAATGGGGGCATATCCTAGCGATATGCCCCCATTAGGCAAGATGAGACAACCCCTTTAAGCAAGTGGTGAAAAACCTCATAGAAGTTTCTCTTCTACAATACCATAGAAACTTCTATGAGGTTTTTAATACAAGAGAAACCTGTAAGAGGTTTTTAGGCAATGACTTAGCATTGAGTTCTATAGCCCAGTGGTTAAGGTTCTTGCCTTTAGTGTAGATGGTTGGGAGTTCAAATCCCCACAGAATCATTTTAAAAATAGAGGCCAAATAAAACTTAAATACAAAGGGTGTCCCCAACAATGAAATGTTTAATTTTATTGCAAATTTTTTTTTGCGCAAAACGTAAAATATGATCAAATAACACCCATATTAACCTACACAAACCTTTTTAACTTGTGTAACCAGTATTTTTGTTGGGAAAGGTAGCAACCCTAGCAGCACCCGTTCATTAGGACTCACTTTGTAAAAAATTATCGCGGTATTCTGACCCTCATAACTTTTTTATAGTTATTTCTATGGAGATGTCTGGGGGCTCATTTCTTGTGGGGCGATCTGTCATTTCTGACAATACCATTTTGGGGTGTGTATGACTTGATCACTTTTTATTACATTTTTCTGGGAGATAAAGTGATGAAAAAAACGTGAAT
Organism: Rhinella marina; assembly: GCA_900303285.1. Classification (NCBI taxonomy): domain Eukaryota; kingdom Metazoa; phylum Chordata; class Amphibia; order Anura; family Bufonidae; genus Rhinella; species Rhinella marina. The sequence goes on from ONZH01030212.1 coordinate 53,094, forward strand.
TTCGCGTTTTCGCATGCGGCGATACCCATAATGCTATTTTTATTTTGTTTTTTTTTTGTTTGTTTTGGGGAATGGGGTGATTGGGACCACAACTTACAATCATCAGTAATTTGCTCTTAGGCCTCTCACACACGAACGTTGTGTTTTGTGGTCCGCAAATTGCGGATCCACAAAAAAAAACGGATGCCGTCCGTATGGCATCCATTTTTTGCGGATCCATTGTAACAATGCCTATCCTTGTCCGTTTTGCGGACAAGAATAGGACATGTTCTATTTTTTTTGCGGGGCTATGGAACGGGCATATGGATGCGGACAGCACACCGTATGCTCTCAGTATTTTTTGTGGACCCATAGAGATGAATGGGTCCGCATTTTTCATGTGAAAAATGCGGATCGGAGCCCACAAAAAATACTGTTGTGTGAAAGAGGCCTTAGTCTGTATAGAAATCACTATATCACAGTTCAGTGCTGCCATCTAGTGCCCTGAACTGGGATATACCAACAATAAGCCTGGAAGCCTAGTACAGCCTGAGGCTTATTTATAGAACAGGGTGGTTTCCCCAATCTCCGCTGGGGGAAAGTACGCCTGAAGAGGAATCCCGCGCTTCCGGTTTTTAACACTCTCAGATGCCGTGAGTGAGGGGAACTCACTGCTGTGAGAGGAGGGGGCATGTGGTGTATTCTGGGGTCATGAGGGTGAAGAACTGTGTGAGGAGCTTCATGGGGTGTAAATCTGTGAGGGAGTGCTGGAATCGACAGAACGTAACTGTGTTGTTAGTACATTATTACAATATTTGGGGCCCCACTTTTGATTTTGCCCAGGGCCACATTTTGTCTAAAACCGGCCCTGCTCCTAGTGGTGTCCCTTCTGCAATTTATAAAAAAAAAAAAAGCCACCGAAGCCCACCGCATAATCCGGCGGTTATAGAGGACAGCCTTCCTGAGGATTTCTTAGAGGGCAGTCAGAGTTTGGACTGCCCGGAATTGTTGGTTGGTGGGGAACAGCCTAATTTGCATTCCAAAAAATGTGTTGTGGAGGAGTCTGATGATGAATCTGATGTGTTAGACTGGAGGACCTAGGAAGCGGATCGGGCTGGTGAGGAGGATTTGATCTCAGAGGAGGAGGGTGGTAGTAGTAGTGGCAGCAACAGAGGGCAGAGGTGAGTTAGGCCCAGGGCTAGTGCTTCCCTGGGAACTAGCGAGACCCCAAATATAGTGGGGCCGGCACCAGGGTGTAAGCGTGCAAGGGCTACAAGCTTGGCCAGCTGTGGAGGGCACACGTCAGGTGTGTGGAAGTATTTCACCACTCTGCCGGGGGATAGCAGTATGGCCACGTGTAATTTGTGTAAACAGAAATTGAGCCGTGGGAAAGCCACAAATGTTGGGACCACTGCTCTGTGGAATCATTTAAAACGACGTCATGCCGGCAATTTAGAGCAGCCCATATATACTAAAGAGCTGGTTACTTCTCCCTTCTCCCTTCTCTCTCCCTTCTGTCAGGCAGGCCACATCCAGGGCCATAGCTCAGCCCACATCCCGGGGTGTAACTAGTACATCCACCTCATCGTCGGCCAGTGCGTGCATTTCTCCACCTCCTCTCATTCGGCAGCCGTCCATTGCCGAGTGCGTGGCCAGGAAGCAGTTTTACGCCACAAGTAATCCGACAGTGTGCAAACTGAATGGTCACCTAACAAAGTTGCTGGCTGTGCAGTCTCTGCCGTAACAGCTGGTTTACTGCCCAGCTTGTGCTCACCTGGAGCAGTGCTTATGGTCAGGGGCAATACATTTCTTTTACTGCCCACTGGCTGAATGTATTTAGTGGCATTGAGGCAGGAACCCCCCAGCAACCGGGTCAATTGCTGTTGGCACCTTCACGCACTTTCCAGCCAGGATTGCAGCAGAGCACCCAACAACTATCCGCTTCCACCTCCATGGGCAGTCCGCCTGCTAGAGCGTGAGGGCAGCGAGTTACCCCCGCTCCTTCATATCACATGTGCCAGGTGAAACTCTGCCATGCAGTGTTAGACTTAGTTTTTCTTGGCAGTCGCAGCCACACAGGCCACCTGACTCCACGGCAGCTGGAAGTGGGCAAGGTAGTGAGTGAAAATGGGACAAATATAGTGGCAGCGCTGAACCTGGGTCAATTCATGCATGCTCCCTGTATGGCATATGTCCTAAATCTAGTGGTGCAGAGATTTCTAAAAACATTCACTGGCCTGCGCACAGCGTTGGCAAAGTCGTGGAAGCTTTGCACTCATTTCAGCCATTCATATATATCTCGCCACGCTCTGGTGGAACTGCAGCGTCAAAACGGTCTTCCGCCACACCGCTTAATAGGTGACGTGCCGACCCGGTGGAATTCCACTCTTCATATGTTGCAGCGACTCCTAGAGCAGTGTAGAGCAGTGGACAATTTTGTCCAGCAGCAGCCAGAATCTTCCACCATAGGGAGCAGGTGCGGCTTTGATTTCCTGCAGTGGAGGCTGGTCCGAGATGCCTGCTCTGTTCTAAGGCCCTTAGAAGAAGCCACAAAATTGGTCAGTCGGGACAGCTGCGGTGTGAACGATTTCAATAATATTTGTGCTGGAAAAGACACTCACGCTTATGCAGCAGGGGGCAATGGGGGAAGGAAATCCTGGCCATTTGTCTGCCCGCCATGCTGTCACTGTAGGGGAGCCCCAACGCCAAAGTTCCCTTGTGGAGCAGGAGGAGAATGAGGAGCTTCAGTTAAAGTAGGGGGAGAGGAGGAGGATTTTAATGAGGATGATGATGACCAGGAGTAGGAGGAGACACAGCTGGAGGATGAGGATGATGAGACTTTCAGGTTCAGGCGTACCTGCAGTCTGGCTCACAAAGCCTCTTCTCAGACCCCCCTGGACTTCTGGGCAGGCAGATTGCAACAGTGGCCGGAACTGTCCCACTATGCACTAGGGATTCTTTCCTGCCCAGCCTCAAGTGTCATGTCACCCAAAACGACAAAACCGTCACCGGGCAGTGTTAAAAAAAATACCTTTATAAAAATGAATAAAGGCTGGATTACATCCGAATTTCATACTCCTCTTGCTGATGCTGGTGGTGATTAGATCAGGCCTTGCAGAGCAGAATAGTCTGAGTGTCTTCCCACTGTTGCTGTCAGCCGGCCAATAATTTTACTGCCAAACGTCTTGTGTAATGTCATGGGCTGTGCGAACCCAAAGTCTCCAAAACCCTTTTCAAAACCAAACACTGTTGTCTACCTCCGCCTCCGTTTTCTACGCTTAGTAGGAGAGTAGCTGTTGTTAGTTAACGTTACTAATAGTTCTATTTAGTATTGTTAAGTTTGTTTTGGAGCCTCAGCTTTTAGTCCTCCCCCCTCCAAAAAAAAAAATATATAAATATATGTGTTATATATAGTAAAAAAAAAAAAAATACAAAAATACAAAAAATTTTCACACTGCCTCTGCCTCCCGTTACAAGTTACATTAGTGGACATTGTTATACACCACTGCAGTGGTGTTGTATTTATTTTACCAATCACTCTATGCTGATATACCCCGTCCTCTACTACTACTGGCCGGGGCAGCCATGAAAAGCTCATATATCATTTTCACTGCCTATGTTAAGGTAGAATGTACAGGCTTGTTGCCCAAACAAGCCAAGCCTTTTTTATTTTACTGTCTGTCAATTGTAATCAGTGAACAGGAGTGTGTGTAATTTAGTAATACTTCAGCCGGGAGACACCGCTGTGTTCATTAATATGGGAAAATGGCCATGGGAAAAAAAACTGTCTTCTTCACACTATGTCAGGATCAGGAAGGTGTAAAAGGTGTAAAACAAAACACTCAAAACACAGGTTTTTCAAGAATATTTTAGTAATAAATAAAAACTTTATAACAAATAAATAATATAATAAACAAAAGAAAGGAACGAAAAAAAAAGATTACCTTGCCTTTGCCGACGTTGGGCCATCATGTCCTGCAGCTCTTGCAGCTCCAGCTGCAGGCCACGAATGAGCCGGGAGGCAGCGTGGAGCCCGGACCCAAAGCGCCGTAATGCAGCCTCCACTTCGAAGTCAGTGGGGATATCTGTAGGGGTGGAAAAAGTTATGTACTTAGTTTGTATGATCGAGTTAAAGTGGTTGTCCCACAAAAAAAAATTTAAACCAGCACCTGGATCAGAATACGTTATTAATTGAATGTCATTATATATTTGGTACATGTACTGGAACGATTATTCAGTGACATATATTCTGTACTGACTGAGCCTTTTTTTTGTTTGTAGTACTTACTGGACACCCATACGGCGTGGTCTTCCCATGGTCCAGGGGAAAACTGCTCCCTGTCGGTCGGAGCTACAAAAGATGAAACATACATTTAGCTCATATTTTGAAGACAGAAGATCCACCCATTAGACTTTTTATTTTACCCACCTTCTACCTCTGGTAGCTGGGCTGGTGGTGTTGGAGGGGCAGGTGGGGTCCTCTCTCGCTGGGTTGGAGGACGGTGAGAGCGGCTCCTCTGTGGTGCAGCAGCTGTCAAAAATCATTAAATAATGGCCTAAGGCTACTTCTACATTAACGGCAGCCCGGATCCGGCAGGTAAAGGGTCCCTCATGCGGTTCCGGCCCCACACATGTACCTGCGGCAGCACGGATCCGGAGGAACCCTTCACCTGCTGGATCCGGGCTGCCACTAGTGTAGAAGTAGCCTTACATTCAACTCTAATGAACAGTTGTAGCTACATGGGAATAGTTTGGGGCTGGATGATCCCGTTCTTAACACTAGTTCTCTTACTGCAGCTGCACTCCCATGTAGCTTAAATGAAAAATAAATTAAATAGGCTGCAGGTACTTCAGGGGCCGTCCTGCCTCGACGGTGGTGATGACGTCGTTGACGGTGCTCTGCAACATAAAAACGTACACAATTGTTAGATGATTACTCTTTTTAATACTAACACATACTGTGTGAGAGGGGGCCATATCATATTTTTTCTTCTAAAAAGGTATTTATAGCAATAGATAACGTTATTGTCGCAATAACTTTCTTAATATCGTTAACACGGTGTGGTAGGAATACTTTGGATATCGCCCACTGAGTAGCTGCAGCATGGGCACGTCTTTGAGTCTGTGTGTAGGAGGAGGAAGCGCTAACTATGAAGGGGCATATATCTAAGGATATTTTCTTTCACACTAGTGCATTTTCCTGACACAAACGGGAGAACGGCCAGCACCATTAAAAATAAGGACTAGAATACCTTCACTTAAGTTGTTTGGGTCGAGTTAGAGGCGTTGCCTAGCATGAAACAAAATTACTGCAGTGCACTACGCATGCCTACGTTGTCCTTCTATACTTTTTTTCATTATTGGCACTCATTGCTGGTGTATATACAATACAGTACACTAATTTTTTGACATGTTTTTACTTATCAAATATTTTGTTACTCACCCTGTCGTATCTCTGCGCGGATCTCATTAAGCAGCTCTGGGCATTAGAATTCCAGATCGGACCATTTCCGCTGGATCTAGCCCGGGGTCAGAACAGTGTGGAAACGATGGTGCAAGCCTCGGATCACCTGCTGGATCACCTCCTTCTTATGCTGGTTTGGATGGCGGTGTGTGCCATCGTAATCCTCTCTGTCCATCAGCCGGATCAGGTATTTCAGCTCTCCAGAGCTAAATGATGAGGATCGCCTGGATGCCATTTTCAACTATTCGCCCAGCCTCTGAGGAGTGCACGCCGCGGCCTCACGTCGTGCGTGCCTACATATTACGTAATCGCTAGACAATAGTATGCTGAGGATTCGTATGCGATTTGTACACTCATGCGTACATCTTCTAAGAAGTTGCGTACATTTTTAACTGTCTTTTCGTTATTAGTGCGCGAAAGTTCTTTAACAGCCTCATAATAACGTATATTTTGTACACAAATACAATGAATCTATTCGTCAAATACACGAATCTTAGGAAAAGTTCGGCGAATGTTCGGCGAATAAAATTTTGGATGATTCGCTCATCTCTACATAAATGTAGTTGGAGAAACTCTTTAGCAAAGAAGTGTTCAAAGTAAAAAGCAAATGTTGTCTTGAAACTTTTAATATTTTATTCAAGCCAGTTCTAAAATTTGTTTCAATTGCTTTGTTAAAATTGAACCATTGGTCCCTCTTTTTGTAAAATCAAGGTTTTAGTATTTTGCTTGACACCAAGGTAAAACCTTCATTTGTTAATGGATTAATATGTATGTGTTCAGTGTTTTGTTCAAACTAAAGTCCTTATAAATTATTTTGTGAAATTCCTGACTTTAAAATCAGAGATATTTTTTCATGTCTGACCTTTTAACATTCACACAAAAACATTTATACAGTAATGTAAGTGATGGAGGTACTCCTAAATATATAATATTCGCAAATGAAACATAGATAGATACGTAGATAGATAGCCAAACTCTTCAATGTTGTGCTAGGTGCCAGCTACTTCCCCAAGACGTGGAACAAAGGTCTCATAATGCTCATACGCAAGAGTGGACACGGGTACGACCCAGCCAACAATCCAAGGATACTGTATGTGTCAGCCGCAACCTGGGGAAACTCTTCAACAACATAACGTCCTCAGCAGAAGCAAAACATGCTTTGTGGCAAACCACCACACCACAGACCACATTTACACTCTGCACAGCCTCATCAAGAGCCATGTCCACAATACAAAGCACAGAAAGATCTACACCTGCTTTGTGGACTTTAAGAAGGCCTTTTACTCAGTGTGGCACTCGGGCCTATTCCTGAAACTTCTGGAAAGCAGAATAGGAGGAAAAACATAATGTTATCAGAAGCTCCTACATTGAGAACAGATACAGCGTGAAAGTAAATGGGTGAAAAAAGGCTTACTTCCAGCAGAGCTCAGGAATCAGACAGAGCTACAGTCTCAGTCTGACCCTGTTCAACATCTACATCAATGATCTGGTGGCGGCTCTGGAGTCCTCCTCAGGACCAGGTGTTACTCTCCATGACACAAAGGTGAAATTTCTGCTTTATACAGATGAACTTCTGCTGCTATCACTAACCAAGAAAGTTCTCCAAGATAACCTGGAAATTCTGGAGAAATTCAGCCCCACAAGGGCATTGCCCATCAATCCAAAGAAAAGCAACATCATGGTGTTCCAAAAGAGAAACTAGAAACCAGTCGGGCATCTTCCCTTTCTGCTAATCAACTGTCAATTTGCAGAAACTGACAAGTACACCTAACTAGAACTAGAAATTAGCTATTCATGGAGCTTTAAACAAGCCATAGAAACACTGAAAGACAAGGTGTGCAAAAACTTCTTTGCCAATAGAAGGTGTCTGTATGATCTCACAGCACCAGTGCCCGTCTGATTTAAAATCTTTGAAAGCATCATGCCCCCAATCCTCTTGTATGGCAGTGAAGTCTAGGGTCTTGATAAATACCCAGACAGGTCACGGTGGGATTCTGGGCCAATAGAAATATTCCACCTCGGATTCTGCATACACCTTCTCCAGGTCCATAGGAGCACCTCAAGCAGCTTCTGCCGAGCAGAGGTGGGCAGATTCCCAGTATACCTTGCTGTCTAGAAGAGGTCACTATTATTTAGAGCCCATCTACATAGCATCAGTCCTAGCTAGTACCATCACAATGCCTTGCTACAACATGAAGCCCCAGAAAAATGAAGCATCCTGGAACAAGTAACCCAAACCCAGCCTGATCAAGCCACCAACCAATACAACCTGACAAAGGGGGAATCCAGAAGACAATACACAAGAGCAAACAGAAATATATCAGTGTCTGGAAGAATGACATGAGACCATCACAAAAGCTAACAGTATACCAGAGCCTACAGATGGAGTACAGGTCCCATATCTGGAGAAATTTCCCAACCCCAGAGACCAACAGATCATGAGCCACTACAGACTGAGCGCCCATAGCCTGCTTATCGAATCCAGATGGCACTGACAGAACCACAAGCCCAGGGAAAGCAGACTGTGCCAGCAGTGCAACCAGAATGCCAAGGAGGATGAGCCCCACTTCCTTCTGTGGTGCTCCAAATACTCAGCATGAGGGACGCTCACTTCAGTAAACTCTCTGCCCAGACTTCACCTCCATGGTGGAGGAAGATACACTATCCATATTGCTGAGGGAAGAGGAGAACACAGCAGCACATATATGTCAACGCCGGCCATAGACTGAGAGTAGTCTGACATGCCTTGGACTCCTATACCTCCATCATGGATGACCCCGTATGCCCATCCTCCACCCCTACCCATTTATTTCCCACTTGCTTTGGCAAGTGGGAAATAAATGTATTTAGTCCTACCAATAAAGCTGATTTGATTTTGAATTTGATAGATCTGAATTTCCTCACGCTTCGTGTTAAAAAAAAAAAGTGTTTTTTTTTGCTAAAATGGCAGCTGCAAGAGTATTAAAGGGTGGTCTAATATATTGCAGTGTGCATTTTGCTCAACTGCTGCAGCATTCATAGTTAATCTGTTATTTTATAGATAGACTTACTGTGCATCAGACTCTGTATTAAAGGGTGGTCTAATATATCACCACATGTATCTTGTTCAACTACTGCAATTACTCTGCATCAGACAATATTAAAGAACAGTCAATTAGATTGCTACATGCATTTTATTCAACTACTGTGACATTCATAGTTAATCTGCTACATTGCTGATACAGTTATTGTACACTATCGCCAACAGATAGATGTCTGGGCCCTCCAAAGTAACGGACAGTGGAAGAAATGTTGCTGTAACTGGCTCAAGTAGCAGCAGAAGAAGGGGTGGTGGTAGCAGCAGTAGCCATATCAACAGGCCAGGCCTGCCACTATCCAGTGGTCGTGTTTTGACCAACAATCCAGCTGCACTGGAATGGTTGACTCTCTCGTCAACATTATCCACAGTCAGGACTCTGTGGGTTTCTCTGACACCATGCTTAGTTGGCATGGCCCAGGAACAAGCTCTGTGCCCTCACCTGTCCTGAACCTGCCTCTAACATAGTAACATAGTTAAGGCCAAAAAAAGACATCTGTCCATCCAGTTTGGCCTGTTATCCTACAAGTTGATCCAGAGGAAGGCAAAAAACCCTGTGAGGTAGAAGCCAATTTTCCTCATTTTAGGGGAAAAAATTCCTTACCAACTCCAATCAGGCAATCAGAATAACTATAGAAGGATTTTTGTTTGGTGGCTCACCTCTAGTCAAAGAATGGATCCGGAGGTGCTACTATCTTGTGACTATACCCGTAGTCACTGAATAAAAGGGGTTTATAGAATATAGGTTAGATGTGCACACTTCTTATCTGTTGTGCATGGACATAAGAATATTAAAGAAAGATCAGTAGAGGTGAATTGATTTTAAAAAAAGATGGTTTATTATTAAATTTACATCAATAACCTGTATTGTGTTTGTTGCATAAATGTTTAATAGGGTCCTGATATTTTTGTGATGACTTTTAAAAGAAAAAAAGTAATCAGAAAATAGTCCCAACTTATGATAAAAAAGGAAAAAATGGTAAAAAACGAAAAAAATATGAAAAAAATACATGCATGTATAAAAATGTTAAAAGAAAACAGTATAATAGTACATTACCAGTACGGAGTTTTCAGGCAATAAGCCCCTCTGTTTTCAGGCAATAAGCCCCTTTGTATTCAGGTAAAACCCCTTTGTTTAAAATGAAATTCCGCTGTTCTATGATGGTCTCAGCGTCCCACAACACGGTATCGGGCAAGTGTGGTGTAGGAATGTGCTGGAAGATAGGCTGAATGATGGTATTGTCAGTTCTTAAGATTCTAATTTGTATGGATACTGGTACTTACAGTCTAAATGTGATCGGGCGAAATCGCGGCCTCCGTGGCGTCCCACGTGGGCGCGCGCCTTGCAGATGGGTGATGCTGACTCTGCGTTCGGGCCGACAACGCTGTAAATGTCAGTATTCTTGGAGGTGGCCAATATTTCTCCCCTTCGGGTAAAAGCTGTATCGGCGCTGTGGATGTGGCAGGGGTATCCGACAGCTCTCCTCCGTAGTATGATGTAATATTCAGCGTGCTGAGATTACTCAGACCGCATTCTGCGGATGTAATAGTTAGCGGAGGTTTCAGTGAATCACCGCAATATGTGCTTTGTGGTTTAGACGTCTAAAACAGGATTCCTCGTTGGGTGCGCGTTAATAGTCTCTCCAGAATAGGTCCTAATTCACCAGACGCGTTTCGGGGCTAGTATGTCCCTTCCTCAGTGGTTATCGGACCTATGGTTAGACTTGACCTTTTATAGAGTTTTTAGCTAAAAAGTGAAATGGATCACTGTCTTTTACTGGATCCTTAATTATGTGTACAATATGTGTGTATACACAATTCTAATTACTTTTCTCTTTTATTAGGTTTTTTAAAGTGGAGTTCCTCGGTAAGTGATGTACTATTTATTTTGTTTAAAAGATTTAAAGGATTTATTTATGCAATTGCCCTTTATGCAATTGTTTTTCTTATTTTATCCAGAGGTGATAGTTTTATCCTCATGTTGTGATTATCATTCTAGTGCTAGTTTCTGAATTAATTCTGATCTTTATAATCTTTGTGGACTTGGTGATTGTGTTGTTGGTAATTACCTTTTTAATATTTTCTCTCTGTAGCTATTATTGCCTAGTGTTGTAAATGTGTATTGTCAAATTTTTGTCTTATTATGGTGACTTAGTTTAGGTGTTGGTCTTTTTTGGCAATTGTCTTTCTAATGGTGTGTTCACTCTTGTGTAGTGCCATAATTGTCTTTCTAGTATTTGTCTTATTTGGAATTGTCTTTCTGGTAGTTGTCTCTGTGATGTGTTCACTTTTATTAGGTTCCCACGGAGTTTGCATGAAGTAAAGGGGTGAGGGGTGGGAACCTAATAAAAGTGAACACATCACAGAGACAACTACCAGAAAGACAATTCCAAATAAGACAAATACTAGAAAGACAATTATGGCACTACACAAGAGTGAACACACCATTAGAAAGACAATTGCCAAAAAAGACCAACACCTAAACTAAGTCACCATAATAAGACAAAAATTTGACAATACACATTTACAACACTAGGCAATAATAGCTACAGAGAGAAAATATTAAAAAGGTAATTACCAACAACACAATCACCAAGTCCACAAAGATTATAAAGATCAGAATTAATTCAGAAACTAGCACTAGAATGATAATCACAACATGAGGATAAAACTATCACCTCTGGATAAAATAAGAAAAACAATTGCATAAAGGGCAATTGCATAAATAAATCCTTTAAATCTTTTAAACAAAATAAATAGTACATCACTTACCGAGGAACTCCACTTTAAAAAAACCTAATAAAAGAGAAAAGTAATTAGAATTGTGTATACACACATATTGTACACATAATTAAGGATCCAGTAAAAGACAGTGATCCATTTCACTTTTTAGCTAAAAACTCTATAAAAGGTCAAGTCTAACCATAGGTCCGATAACCACTGAGGAAGGGACATACTAGCCCCGAAACGCGTCTGGTGAATTAGGACCTATTCTGGAGAGACTATTAACGCGCACCCAACGAGGAATCCTGTTTTAGACGTCTAAACCACAAAGCACATATTGCGGTGATTCACTGAAACCTCCGCTAACTATTACATCCGCAGAATGCGGTCTGAGTAATCTCAGCACGCTGAATATTACATCATACTACGGAGGAGAGCTGTCGGATACCCCTGCCACATCCACAGCGCCGATACAGCTTTTACCCGAAGGGGAGAAATATTGGCCACCTCCAAGAATACTGACATTTACAGCGTTGTCGGCCCGAACGCAGAGTCAGCATCACCCATCTGCAAGGCGCGCGCCCACGTGGGACGCCACGGAGGCCGCGATTTCGCCCGATCACATTTAGACTGTAAGTACCAGTATCCATACAAATTAGAATCTTAAGAACTGACAATACCATCATTCAGCCTATCTTCCAGCACATTCCTACACCACACTTGCCCGATACCGTGTTGTGGGACGCTGAGACCATCATAGAACAGCAGAATTTCATTTTAAACAAAGGGGTTTTACCTGAATACAAAGGGGCTTATTGCCTGAAAATAGAGGGGCTTATTGCCTGAAAACTCCGTACTGGTAATGTACTATTATACTGTTTTCTTTTAACATTTTTATACATGCATGTATTTTTTTCATATTTTTTTCGTTTTTTACCATTTTTTCCTTTTTTATCATAAGTTGGGACTATTTTCTGATTACTTTTTTTCTTTTAAAAGTCATCACAAAAAAATCAGGACCCTATTAAACATTTATGCAACAAACACAATACAGGTTATTGATGTAAATTTAATAATAAACCATCTTTTTTTAAAATCAATTCACCTCTACTGATCTTTCTTTAATATTCTTATGTCCATGCACAACAGATAAGAAGTGTGCACATCTAACCTATATTCTATAAACCCCTTTTATTCAGTGACTACAGGTATAGTCACAAGATAGTAGCACCTCCGGATCCATTCTTTGACTAGAGGTGAGCCACCAAACAAAAATCCTTCTATAATATAACAAATATACCCTATTGGTTGAGCTCCCAATACTCAAAGATGGATATCTGGGACTGTATGGACAATAAATGCAACAATATTGACACATTCAATTTTGACCATAATATTGAAATACCCATCAATCACATTCAGTCACAAGATGAAACATTTAAAGAATTAGAAAAACTTTTACAAAAAAAGTTGAGACAAAAATGGGAAATTAAATCCCTGTCACAACTACTACAAAACAATATCATACCAAAAGGTCTAACACTGATGAAGGAACCTGCACAAGACTTAATTAATGATGAATTCAAAGCAGAATGGGACACATTTTTAATAACACAATCCCGTATTCTAGTAGATATGACAATTAAAAGAAGAACACAAATCTTACAAGACATATCGACAAGAATAGAAGAATTAAAAACAATTACTAAATCCTTCCCAAAAGATGAATCTATAAGACAATGGGAAGAGAAAATATGTAAAAACCTAGACACACTAGAAAAAGAAATTATATACAAGAAAACAAGAAAATTTAGATGGAAAAAACAAACAGATCAACAACACATAAGACAAACGAATGAGAATGACCCTAAATACAGAAATGAAACTCACCAAAGATCTAATCCACAAAACACATACTCCATACCAATCACCAATAGATACGAGCCACTTGCTGAACCCCTTTTTTTAGACCAAACACCCCCACACCACCAGATAAGGACACAGAGGAGAACCCCACAGAGATTAAGACTAGACAACAGGAGGTCACAAACACCACGTTCATATCATCACGACAGATCACAGTCACCGGGACACACCTACAATCTCAGACATCAGAACCACAGAGACAGACCCCCAGCAACACCAATAGAACCCAGATCCCAACACAATCAAAACAATCACCGAACAAATCACTATCAACAACCACAACACCAGAGGATGTCACACCAAACGAGACCACAAACAAGAGCATACCAACAAAGAAAAAGATACGAAGAGGAAAACGAAAAACCAACCAGGAGCACACACCACAGGACACACTAAGCAACAATTCAATTATTAATCTCAGCAACACTCAACTCACTTCTGCACAAACAACTCTACTAAACAAAGGACTTAAATTTGCACCCACCAAAACCCTAGACAAATTTAATACTTTTATAGGCATAGAAAAATTTATAAGGAAGCTTTGTCTCAAAAAACACTATATTAAAAACCCAATAGAATTAACTACACAAAAAAAAGATGGAATATGTACACACAGACCTAAAATTAAAATCTACAAAATACCCGAGACAAGAACTTAGCCATGAACTAGTCACATTTAGTAAAAACGTAGAATTAGAAATTAGAAAACTAAAACAGAAACATCACAACCACAATCTGAACAAAAAAGAAATAAATGCTATAAAAGAATTACAGAAAAATGAACATATTACAATACGCCCCGCAGACAAAGGAGGTGCAATTGTAATAATGAACACCGACAATTACAACAATGAATGCAATAGACTGTTAAATGACATCACAACATATAAAAAAATGAGGGAAAATCCAACGGAAGAATTCCAAACACAACTTATAGAATATTCCAATAGAGGATTAGAAGATAACATCCTATCAGAAAAAGAGTTCAAATTTATAACATCCACAAACAAACGCATACCAGCTTTCTACTGTTTACCAAAGGTTCATAAAAACCCAATACACCCACCTGGAAGACCAATTATCTCAGGGATTGACTCTATCACATCTAATCTTTCTCAATATATAGACCATATTCTTCAACCTATAGTTAAGAAAATCCCATCATACATCAAGGATACAACAGAAATTATTTCCATACTAGAAAATACACAATACCAACCAGATTGGATAATTGGAACCATAGACGTAAATTCACTTTATACAACAATAGAACATAAGTCAGGTATCACAGCCATTTCAAAACATCTCAATCAATACAGTTCGATACATCCAAAACAAATTCAGTTTATAGTGGACGGCATATATTTCATTCTAACTCATAATTTCTTCTGGTTTAACTCACAATACTATATTCAGTTGCAAGGTACCGCCATGGGGACCAGATTCGCCCCGAGCTACGCTAATATATTTATGGCCCAATGGGAAGAAGATCACGTACGCCCCAAGCTCGGGGCGAGTATGGTCCTCTGGCGGAGATATATTGATGACATCATATTTATCTGGAAAGACTCTAGGGAAGAACTCAATACATTTATCAACAACTTAAACACAAACAATTATAACTTAACATTTACCACGAAACTATATGACACCCAGATCGAATATCTCGATCTGTGTATCAAAACACAAGAAAACAAACTGATTTGTAGCACGTTCCAGAAAGACGTTAGTAAAAATAGCTACATACTGTATAGTAGTTGCCATTTACCAAGATGGCTGCTAAATGTTCCCATTAATCAATATAGAAGGATAAAAAGAAACTGCTCACAACAAGAAAAATTTGAAGAAGAAGCCAGTCATCTAACCAAACAATTTATTGAAAAAAATTATCCCGAAAAACTATTGGAAGAGTCGCTACAAAAAGTGAAAAAAATGGACAGAGATACATTCTTTAAAAATACTAAAAAACCAAATAAACAGGAGAATGACTTCAGACTCATATTACCATATAACACACAACATAAAACAATAGAAAAAATTATATCCAAGTATTGGCATATACTAAACCAGGACAAAACAATAGGTACACTAATCCCGGCAAAACCGTCGATCGCATATACAAAAGCAGAGAACATTGGTCTAAAGGTAGCGCCAACAATAAAATACATACCGAGCCATCCTAAAAAGACATGGCTTGATACACCTGGTTTTTTTAGATGTGGTATATGTAATAATTGTAAATCAACAAAATTTCCAAAAAGAACCACAGAAATTCACTCAACACAAAACAAATATAAACATTCTATTAAAGAATGTCTCACATGCAACACAACTGATGTAATATATATACTTCAATGCACCTGTAGAAAACAGTATATTGGACGAACAAAAAGGACATTAAAAACACGAATAGCAGAACACATAAATAACATAAAGAAAGGATACGAACTTCATACAGTATCCAAGCATTTTAAAGAACATCACAACCAAGACCCTACAGACCTCACTTATGCGGCACTTGAAAAAATACACAGACAGTGGAGAGGGGGTAACCACATAAAACTCATGTCCAGAAAAGAATCCAAAATGATTTTCGAATTTAATACACTTACCCCATTTGGCCTTAATGCAGAACTTGAACTATTTGGATTCCTTTAACACTGGGATGGGTGCCCTCTGGAAACACCGGAGTCAGGCTGCACACCCAGCTCCCCGGAGCCCCCACCCCCCCTATTCCACAGAACAAACAAATTTTTCAAATTTTTCAAAATGATTATAGACCATAAGAAGAATACGTAGAGACAACTACTAAAAGATAAAACTCCAAAATCAGTATACTTACCCTGTTAGACTCCAACACAGCAAGGCTGTTGAACTTGGGGTGGGTGCCTTCCGGAGACGGGACATCGGAGTCAGGCTGTATACCCAGCACCCCGATCTCCCTTCCCCTGGGGGCCCTCACCCCTTTACTTCATGCAAACTCCGTGGGAACCTAATAAAAGTGAACACATCACAGAGACAACTACCAGAAAGACAATTCCAAATAAGACAAATACTAGAAAGACAATTATGGCACTACACAAGAGTGAACACACCATTAGAAAGACAATTGCCAAAAAAGACCAACACCAAAACGTAAACTAAGTCACCATAATAAGACAAAAATTTGACAATACACATTTACAACACTAGGCAATAATAGCTACAGAGAGAAAATATTAAAAAGGTAATTACCAACAACACAATCACCAAGTCCACAAAGATTATAAAGATCAGAATTAATTCAGAAACTAGCACTAGAATGATAATCACAACATGAGGATAAAACTATCACCTCTGGATAAAATAAGAAAAACAATTGCATAAAGGGCAATTGCATAAATAAATCCTTTAAATCTTTTAAACAAAATAAATAGTACATCACTTACCGAGGAACTCCACTTTAAAAAAACCTAATAAAAGAGAAAAGTAATTAGAATTGTGTATACACACATATTGTACACATAATTAAGGATCCAGTAAAAGACAGTGATCCATTTCACTTTTTAGCTAAAAACTCTATAAAAGGTCAAGTCTAACCATAGGTCCGATAACCACTGAGGAAGGGACATACTAGCCCCGAAACGCGTCTGGTGAATTAGGACCTATTCTGGAGAGACTATTAACGCGCACCCAACGAGGAATCCTGTTTTAGACGTCTAAACCACAAAGCACATATTGCGGTGATTCACTGAAACCTCCGCTAACTATTACATCCGCAGAATGCGGTCTGAGTAATCTCAGCACGCTGAATATTACATCATACTACGGAGGAGAGCTGTCGGATACCCCTGCCACATCCACAGCGCCGATACAGCTTTTACCCGAAGGGGAGAAATATTGGCCACCTCCAAGAATACTGACATTTACAGCGTTGTCGGCCCGAACGCAGAGTCAGCATCACCCATCTGCAAGGCGCGCGCCCACGTGGGACGCCACGGAGGCCGCGATTTCGCCCGATCACATTTAGACTGTAAGTACCAGTATCCATACAAATTAGAATCTTAAGAACTGACAATACCATCATTCAGCCTATCTTCCAGCACATTCCTACACCACACTTGCCCGATACCGTGTGGTGGGACGCTGAGACCATCATAGAACAGCGGAATTTCATTTTAAACAAAGGGGTTTTACCTGAATACAAAGGGGCTTATTGCCTGAAAACAGAGGGGCTTATTGCCTGAAAACTCCGTACTGGTAATGTACTATTATACTGTTTTCTTTTAACATTTTTATACATGCATGTATTTTTTTCATATTTTTTTTCGTTTTTTACCATTTTTTTCCTTTTTTATCATAAGTTGGGACTATTTTCTGATTACTT
Organism: Rhinella marina; assembly: GCA_900303285.1. Taxonomy (NCBI): domain Eukaryota; kingdom Metazoa; phylum Chordata; class Amphibia; order Anura; family Bufonidae; genus Rhinella; species Rhinella marina. The sequence goes on from ONZH01030212.1 coordinate 70,629, forward strand.
TTTTTCTTTTAAAAGTCATCACAAAAAAATCAGGACCCTATTAAACATTTATGCAACAAACACAATACAGGTTATTGATGTAAATTTAATAATAAACCATCTTTTTTTAAAATCAATTCACCTCTACTGATCTTTCTTTAATATTCTTATGTCCATGCACAACAGATAAGAAGTGTGCACATCTAACCTATAATCAGAATAACTACATGGATCAACGATAGAGATGAGCGAACGTGCTCGTAACGAGCACTGTAGCGCTCGGCTCCCCTGCGAACGAATGCCCGCAGGCATTGCGGATCCATCCTCAGCTGCATGTAAGTCAATGGGGACGGATCCATTTGGTATGACACTCATACCAAACGGATCCGTCCCCACTGACTTTCAGTCGGGTGAGGAGGACGGATCCGTTTGGTATGAGTGTCATACCAAACGGATCCGTCCCCATTGACTTACACGCAGCTGAGGACGGATCCGCAATGCCTACGGGCATTGCACAGGGGAGCCGAGCGCTACAGTGCTCGTAACGAGCATGTTCGCTAATCTCTAATCAACGACCCATCTCTAGTAACTATAACCTGTAATATTGTTACCCTCCAGAAATACAGCCAGGCCCCTCTTGAACTCTTTTAGTCGCTGGGGAACGTTAGCTTGCCTGTATAGAGGATGTGTGGGCAGAAGGTAAAGCATGGCCAGGGTGGTAATGTTTGCATTACAGCCCTGAGTCAACAAATGGAGCTTCACCATAAACTAGTGTGGGAAAACTGTGCCACTCATTTAGTGTTACAGCCTGATGCCGCAACCTGCATCTCCCACTGGCCCGCACCCCCTCTCCAGCAGTCAGGGTTCGAAGCCTTGACTTCAATATCGTGTATTGCTTCTGATTCTCCTCTTCCTCACTGGTTTTGACAAGAATCAATCACCGAGGCAGAAGCTGAAGGTGCAAATGGTCGTGGGCCAGTCCTTGGGCCTTTCAGTGTCTGATAGAGTTCATGCCAACACTGACATATGGAGCTGTAACTATAATCAAGGGCAGTGGCGTAGCTATAGGGGTCGCAGCGGTCGCAGCTGCAAGTCTAGGCCCCTCGACTTGCAGGGCCGCACCGCCAATTAGGCAGGTGCGGCGCGGCCCTGCACATAGTTGCGGGCGACGGCGGGGCAGAGGGAGATGAGCGCTTCCATTGTGCACTAGGCCTGCAGCCTATCAGAGGCCGGCTCAGGCGGCGCGATGACGTCATCGCGCCGACTGAGCCGTACAGCGTGGGACACAGGCCGGAAGAGGCCTGCATCGCATCGCTGTCAGCTCCATGGAGGTAAATATTAGTGTTTTGTTTTTTTTTTTAATTTTTGTAGTCTTGGACCGGAGGGAGCTCTATTGGGGGCACTGGGGGCATTTTTACTGGCACATGGGGGGGCACTGGGGGCATTTGTACCGGCAAATAGGGGCACTGGGGCAATTTTATTGGCACTGGGGGCATTATTACAGGCACTGGGGGAATTTTTACTGGCACATGGGGGCATTTTGGGGGGCACTGGGGGCATTATTACTGGCACTGGGGGCATTATTACTGGCACTGGGGCCATTTTTACTGGCACTGGGGACATTATTACAGGCACTGGGGGAATTTTTACTGGCACATGGGGGCACTGGGGGCATTTTTGGGGGCACTGGGGGCATTATTACTGGCACTGGGGCCATTTTTACTGGCACTGGGGGCATTATTACAGGCACTGGGGCCATTTTTACTGGCACATGGGGGCACTTGATACTGGCACATGGGGGCACTGGGGGCATTTGTTACTGGCACATGGGGGCACTGGGGGCATTTTTTACTGGCACTGGGGGCATTTCTCAATGGCACTTGGGGGCATTTTTACTGGCACTGGGGGCATTTGTTACTGGCACTTGGGGGCATTTCTTAATGGCACGGGAAGTATTGTAATGCATTGTAAAGATGATCAGTAGAGATGAGCGAGCGCTAAAATGCTCGGGTGCTCGTTATTCGAGTCGAACTTTTCCCGATGCTCGGGTGCTCGTTTCGAATAACGAACCCCATTGAAGTCAATGGGAGACTTGAGCATTTTTGTAGGGGACCAAGGCTCTGCCTAGGGAAGGCTGGGTGAAAACCTGGAAACATCAGAAAATGATGGAAACGCCACGGAAATGGACAGGAAACAGCAGGGGCAGCATGTATGGATGCCTCTGAGGCTGCCTAATCCCACCATTACCCCAAATTCTCCTAGTGGGGCATGTGTGGTATCGATTCTTCTCAGTTTAAAATCGTATATGTCCCCTATCTTGGGACCATATATTTCATGGATTTTTCGAACACGGAAAAGGAAAAAGAGCTTGCTCTGGCCAGGGGAGTGTCTTTTCTACTGCAGCTAAGGGGACGTGCTCATGCTCTGCCTATCACAGGTCAGGAGCCAATTAAAAAAGGAACAAACAAAAATCAGTATAATATCTAATACGTCCCCTATCCGGGTAAATTGTTTGGAGAGAGGGCCTGTAGGTGGGGGGCAGGCTTGGGGGAAGGAGGTTGAGCTGGAAGAGCCAGAGGAGTGCCCCCTTGGCTAGCGTGTGTGGTGGTGACAACAGCCGGATGGAGTTCGAATGACGACGCAGGACCCCAACTTAAAAATTTAGCATCAACCGGTACAGTTGTCAACTATGAGCTCGATCAAGTGTGGTATGTGTTCTATGTATTCTTCTTAGTTTAATACCGTATATGGCACCTATCCGGAAAAATAGTTTGGAGAGAGAGAAAGAGAGGAAAAAGACGTAAATTGTTTGGAGAGAGGGCCTGTAGGTGTGGGGCAGGTTGGGGGGAAGGAGGTTGAGCTGGAAGAGCCAGAGGAGTGCCCCCTGGGCTAGCATGTGTGGTGGTGACAACAGCCGATGTAGTCAGAATGACGACGCAGGACCCCAACTTAAAAATTTAGCATCAACCGGTACAGTTGTAAATTATGAGCTTGATCAAGTGTGGCATGTGTTCTATGTATACTACTCAGTTTAATACCGTATATGGCACCTATCCGGAAAAATAGTTTGGAGAGAGAGAAAGAGAGGAAAAAGACGTAAATTGTTTGGAGAGAGGGCCTGTAGGTGGGGGGCAGGCTGGGGGGAAGGAGGTTGAGCTGGAAGAGCCAGAGGAGTGCCCCCTTGGCTAGCGTGTGTGGTGGTGACAACAGCCGGATGTAGTCAGAATGACGACGCAGGACCCCAACTTAAAAATTTTGCATCAACCGGTACAGTTGTAAATTATGAGCTTGATCAAGTGTGGCATGTGTTCTATGTATACTACTCAGTTTAAAACGATATATGGCACCTATCCGGAAAAATAGTTTGGAGAGAGAGAAAGAGAGGAAAAAGACGTAAATTGTTTGGAGAGAGGGCCTGTAGGTGGACCTCTGGAAAAATTGTTTGGAGAGAGGGCCTGTAGGTGGACCTCTGGAAAAATTGTTTGGAGAGAGGGCCTGTAGGTGGACCTCTGAAAAATTGTTTGGAGAGAGGGCCTGTAGGTTGACCTCCGGAAAAATTGTTTGAAGAGAGGGCCTGTAGGGGGCCCTCCTGAAAAATTGTGGTAAAAGAGTGCCAGTTGGACCTCTAAAAAATGGCATTTTTTTGGTC
>ONZH01030213.1:0-31639 GCA_900303285.1 Rhinella marina
GGTCACTGATATCTCTAGCGCCAACAATTTGGGCATTTTAAGGCTTCTGCATGTGTTTGAGTTGTTTTTACATTTTAAAGAAGACATGTCTGACCACATTTCACACACACACACAATGACAATTAGGGGTGGGGTCTATTTGCTTTCCCCCTTGCCTATGCCATCTGTGGTTGTCATAGGCAACGTGATTTTAAGGGGTGCAGAATTTCATCTTCTTTTTTGTCTAGTTTGGCTTGGGGTCCATGGCAATGTTGAGGAAAGAAGGTTTCCTTGTATGGTCTCACTTTACAGAGAGGTTAGATTGTCTTTGGAGTGTATTGTTGAGAGGCTGTGATAGTGGCGTAATAGTGCGACTTGGGCGCGTTATATGCACCCAGACATGCTTCCCCTGCTGTCCCAGTTGCATTCCAGCAGTGTTGGCATCCTTTTCTGAGGTTTCAGGGTGGACTTGGTGATCTCCAAGTGGTCGAATTGAGATTTCCAAGTGGCGAGCATTTTTTTCCCATAGACTTTAATGGGATTCGATATTCGGTCGAATAGTCGAATTTCGCGGTCTATTCGAATCGAATTTCGAACTTTCGAATATTTCACTACTCGCTCATCTCTACTGATCACAGATGGATAAAGAGATTTGTTAGAGCCAAAGATTAAGACCAAGATTAATTAAGATTAATGATCTTGTAGAAAGCTTGCACAGTAAAATATCAATTTTTGCAGATGACACTAAACTGTGTAAAGTAATTAACACAGAGGAGGACAGTGCACTGCTACAGCAGGATCTGGATAGACTGGAGGCTTGGGCAGAAAAGTGGCAGATGAGGTTTAACACTGACAAATGTAAGGTTATGCATATGGGAAGGAATAATGCAAGTCACCAGTACATACTAAATGGTAAAGCATTGGGTAACTCTGACATGGAAAAGGACCTAGGAATTTTAGTGAACAGCAAACTAAGCTGCAGAAACCAGTGTCAGACAGCTGCTGCCAAGGCCAATAAGATAATGGGTTGCATCAAAAGAGGCATAGATGCCCGTGATGAGAACATAGTCCTGCCACTTTACAAATCACTAGTCAGACCACATATGGAGTACTGTGTACAGTTCTGGGCTCCTGTGAACAAGGCAGACATAGCAGAGCTGGAGAGGGTTCAGAGGAGGGCAACTAAAGTAATAACTGGAGTGGGGGGACTACAGTACCCAGAAAGATTATCAAAATTAGGGTTATTCACTTTAGAAAAAAGACGACTGAGGGGAGATCTAATAACTATGTATAAATATATCAGAGGTCAGTACAGAGATCTCTCCCATCATCTATTTATCCCCAGGACTGTGACTGTGACGAGGGGACATCCTCTGCGTCTGGAGGAAAGAAGGTTTGTACATAAACATAGAAGAGGATTCTTTACGGTAAGAGCAGTGAGACTATGGAACTCTCTGCCTGAGGAGGTGGTGATGGTAAGTTCACTAAGAGAGTTCAAGAAGGGCCTGGATGTATTTCTGGAGGGTAATAATATTACAGGTTATAGTTACTAGACATGGGTCGTTGATCCAGGGAGTTATTCTGATTGCCTGACTGGAGGAATTTTTCCCCCTAAAGTGAGGAAAACTGGCTTCTACCTCACAGGGTTTTTTTTGCCTTCCCCTGGATCAACTTGTAGGAAAACAGGCTGAACTGGATGGACAGATGTCTTTTTTCGGCCTTACAAACTATGTTACTATGTTACTATGTAACCCTAAATCCTAGGATTCCTCAGTGGGGTCTTAACATAGTATTAAATGGTTTGACTAAAGCCCTTTTTTTTCCTTTATCCAAAATTTCTGTTAAACACGACTGGGTGAAATCCAGGCCCCCTCTTGTAGAGAACCTTATCCTAAGATTTTTGAGGATCGTGTAGTTTTGAAACTAGATCCAGGGTTTCTTCCTAAGGTGGTGTCAGATTTTCACCGTATTCAGGAGATAATTTTGCCATCTTTTTTCAGCTCCCCAAAAGATTCCAATGAGGAAAGATGGCACCTTCTAGCACCTTCATTCAGTGTCTAGAGACATCCAGTAGTTTCAGGAAAGATAATAATCTTTTAGTCTAGTTTGTGGGGAGAAACAAGGGGAAAAAACTTTCTAAGGCTTCTATAGGCCGTTGGATTAGATCTACTATAGATTGTTGTTATTCCCTTCAGAATATGTCTTGTTCTCCAGGTATCAAAGCCCATTCTACCAGGGCTATGGCCTCTTCCTGGGTAGAGAAAGCCGGGGTCTCCCTAGACCAGATTTGCAGGGCTGCTACTTGGTCTAGCATTCACACTTTTTTTAAACATTATTACCTTAATTTTTCTGCCTTCGCAGATTTATCCGTTGGCCAAAAAATCCTGCCGGCGGTTTCCCACCCTATGTAAATATCCATTAGTTCTCACTTGTCGCCATCATGGTGGATGGAATGGAAAGCCATAATTAGACTTACCGACTTACCGGTAATTCCGTTTCCTTGAATTCACTATGACGGCTCATATATATTCCCACCCAAAAAAAAAGTTAGATACTTACATGAAATGATGAGGATAGAGTGACTGTGTCACAATATCCTATTTATGAGGTATGACGTAATACCATGAAAATATATATAGTTTCACCTTGGTAATTTTCAAACACTGAGGGAGCTAGAGGGTTGAGGCATTTTAAACTCTCTGTGTATTCCTGCCCCTACAGAGGTCAAGGGTCATCTCTCAATTGTGGCCATTATGGTGGATTCAAGGAAATAAAATTACCGGTAAGTCTAATTACGGCTTTTACAAACTAGGCCATATCTCTAATTCCGCCCACAGCATAACTATACACATACAGTCCCCTTAATGCCCCCACAACATAATTATTCCCCCTTTATGCCAGCACACAGTAGTAATGCCCACACTGTGCCCCTTTACAGTAATTATGCTCACATTGGGCCCCTCAAAGTAGTTATGCCCACATGTGCCCCTAACAATAGTTATGCCCACATGTGCCCCTCATAGTAGTTATGCCCAGGTATGCCCACTTTACAGTAGTTATCCCCAGATGTGTCCCTTCATAGTAGGTATGCCCAAATGGGCCCCTTTCAAAGTTACTATGCCCAGATGGCCCTCTCCACAATAGTTATGTCCAGATTCTCCCCCTTCATAGTTGCGATGCCTAGATATGTCCCCTTCACAGTTGCTATGCCCAGATATGCCACCTCACAGTAGTTATGCCCAGATATGTACCCGCTTCACTATAGTTATCCAGATGTGTCCTTTACAGGATTTATGTCCAGATATGTGCCCCTTCACAGTAGTTATACCCAGATATTTGCCCCCACTACTGTAGTTATGCCCAAATATGCCACCTCACAGTAGTTATGTCCAAATATGTACCAGCTTCTCCAGAAGCAAAAATATATATATATATATATATATATATATATATATATATATTATATATATATATGAATGATCACAGCTCAGCTGCAGTTCTTGCTGTGTAGGAGCAGAGGCTGATTCCCTGCAAGAACGCTCTTCCTATACAGCCCTGTAGTGAAATGTGTGAGGGCACCGTGTTGCTGGTGTGGAGTGCGTGTAGCTGAGCTGAATAGTGAAGCAGGAAGCAGACAGCTCCCTGCTTCACCATTACAGGCATCTGTCCCTGCATCCTATGGCTGGAGAGACAGCTGAGAACAGGACATACTTGAGCCATTACAATTTCTGTGATGCAGAACAATACATCAGACACTCTAAGCAACAGAATTACTTTAATTGACTCATGAAAAAATGGTCACTTGGACATAGTCCTGTATAACTGTGATGCAGAACAATACATCAGGCTGTGGGCACGCTCAGAACTGATTTTATTTATTTAACTTGGACTATATATATATATACAGTACAGACCAAAAGTTTGGACACACCTTCTCATTCAAAGAGTTTTCTGTATTTTCATGACTATGAAAATTGTAGATTCACACTGAAGGCATCAAAACTATGAATTAACACATCTGGAATTATACACTTAACAAAAAAGTGTGAAACAACTGAAAATATGTCTTATATTCTAGGTTCTTCAAAGTAGCCACCTTTTGCTTTGATTACTGCTTTGCACACTCTTGGCATTCTCTTGATGAGCTTCAAGAGGTAGTCACCTGAAATGGTTTTCACTTCACAGGTGTGCCCTGTCAGGTTTAATAAGTGGGATTTCTTGCCTTATAAATGGGGTTGGGACCATGAGTTGTGTTGGGCAGAAGTCAGGTGGATACACAGCTGATAGTCCTACTGAATAAACTGTTATAATTTGTATTATGGCAAGAAAAAAAGCAGCTAAGTAAAGAAAAATGAGTGGCCATCATTACTTTAAGAAATGAAGGTCAGTCAGTCCGAAAAATTGGGAAAACTTGAAAGTGTCCCCAAATGCAGTCGCAAAAACCATCAAGCGCTACAAAGAAACTGGCTCACATGAGGACCGCCCCAGGAAAGGAAGACCAAGAGTCACCTCTGCTGCGGAGGATAAGTTCATCCAAGTCACCAGTCTCAGAAATCGCAGGTTAACAGCAGCTCAGATTAGAGACCAGGTCAATGCCACACAGAGTTCTAGCAGCAGACACATCTCTACAACAACTGTTAAGAGGAGACTGTGTACAGCAGGCCTTCATGGTAAAATAGCTGCTAGGAAACCACTGCTAAGGACAGGCAACAAGCAGAAGAGACTTGTTTGGGCTAAAGAACACAAGGAATGGACATTAGACCAGTGGAAATCTGTGCTTTGGTCTGATGAATCCAAATTTGAGATCTTTCGTTCCAACCACCGTGTCTTTGTGCGATGCAGAAAAGGTGAACGGATGGACTCTACATGCCTGGTTCCCACTGTGAAGCATAGAGAAGGAGGTGTGATGGTGTGGGGGTGCTTTGCTGGTGACACTGTTGGGGATTTATTCAAAATTGAAGGCATACTGAACCAGCATGGGTACCACAGAATCTTGCAGTGGCATGCTATTCCATCCGGTTTTGCGTTCCATCCGGTTAGTTGGACCATCATTTATTTATCAACAGGACAATGACCCCAAACACACATCCAGGCTGTGTAAGGGCTATTTGACCAAGAAGGAGAGTGATAGGGTGCTACGCCAGATGACCTGGCCTCCACAGTCACCAGACCTGAACCCAATCGAGATGGTTTGGGGTGAGCTGGACCGCAGAGTGAAGGCAAAAGGGCCAACAAGTGCTAAGCATCTCTGGGAACTCCTTCAAGACTGTTGGAATACCATTTCAAGTGACTACCGCTTGAAGCTCATCAAGAGAATGCCAAGAGTGTGCAAAGCAGTAATCAAAGCAAAAGGTGTCTACTTTGAAGAACCTACAATATAAGACATATTTTCAGTTGTTTTACACTCTTTTGTTAAGTATATAATTCCACATGTGTTAATTCATAGTTTTGATGCCTTCAGTGTGAATCTACAATTTTCATAGTCATGAAAATACAGAAAACTCTTTGAATGAGAAGGTGTGTCCAAACCTTTGGTCTGTACTGTGTATATATATATATATATAAATATTTTTTATTTATTTATTTATTTATTTTAAATGGTCACTTGGACTACTATAATTGCAATGTAATTGTGATGTAGAACAATACATGCTTGGGGGGGCAGTAAACTAAGATATGTATATTATGGGGCTGTATACCATCAATTACGCTTAGAAGCGTAATGTTAATTGCGCTGAATAGCAATTATAGATCAATACATAGCATGTAGATGCGTTATCCTTGTTTTTTTTAATATATATAATGACACACGCTGGCTTCTTTCTCTAAAACTACAGTATCTATCAATTAATTTATCTATCTAGTCTTCTCCTCACTGTGAAACACAATCACTGACAATAAAATAAGATTTAGGATTGTGAATGATGTGCTGAAGATTGGATAAGAAATTGGAACGTATAGCTTTAACTGCTGCAGCACTGACAAAAAATGTCTGCCAAGACCCCCTGACTAAAATCCCCATAATTCTACATACACCAGTAGGGCTATAATGACAAACTGATATATGACAATAAAAGTGACTGGTTGCACATCTCTTTAGCTCCATCGATTCCTATATGACAGATGAACGTGCCAAGTGATGCAGTGCACCATAACAGGTCCCTGACTGGCAAGGTAGAAACCGTTATACACACAAACAACCAGTTACCTACAGAATATATAGAAAGACAGTGTCCAGAACCATCTGTAGGAACAGTATTGGATCACTAATCTCCAAAATGCTGCCACTATTTCTGGACATATTCTTGGGTATTAGAGGTCCACCAAAAACAAATTCCTAATAAAGCCCTTAGTGTACTGGTAAGGAACAACTCACCTTACTGGTAAGGAACAAGAGAGATTCAAGATTAGAGATTCTCTAAATTAAAAAAAAATCATGCCCATATCACGATACAGTAATATGAATCGAATAGCTTTATGTGGAAGGACATAGTCCTAAAAAATGAAATTGTGAAAGGAAAAAAAACAAGAAGGTAAAAAACATGTTTCACAGCCCTTCCCAAAAGGATAACTCCCTCCTAGAAAGGCCACAAACTAAACAGAAAATAAAAATTTACTTCCTGAATCCCCCTACCCCCACCACCACCTTTTTGGTATTAAATAAAATGAATAATTAGAAACCGTATGCAAAACAGGGGTAATTGCAGAGGCCTGGTTGTGATGGGCAACTGGGGCAGTAAAACGAGTTCCGGGAAGTTGTGTTTTGATAGCCTTCGAACATCTTCAGATTTGAAGGTCTCTTCAGGTGCTCAAAAAGAAGACTCAACCACCTTCTCCTGGAACTGGAGGAAGCTGGAGGACTTTTTAAATAAAACAAAACCATTATAGGTAGCAATCTGAATGAAGGGCGAAAGATGCTCCTTTGTAAACGCTTAGACACCAGTGGTTGTGGGAATCCAACTCAGTTTTTGCGTACTGTCCAACAAGTCTCTGTTTTTGAATTTAAAAAGGGGTACACTTGTATAAAATTATCGATGTACACATTTAACCCTTGTGCAGTAATGGTGCCAATAGGTTTCATACAACTTTCCCTGATGTTCCAATAATTTCAAGGCAGCCTGGAGAGTTAATTTGGTGGTCTCTGGCCTAATATACAGAAAGACTGCAGGTGTAGCCTGTCGTGCTCTCACACACCTAATATAATTTTACTCCATATCTGGTAAACTTGGAGGCAATAAATTGTCGGAAGGAAAGGTGACCTTTAAATCTGAAAAGGAACTTATCGACATACATTTTTTTTATCAGGGGTATATAAGGGTGCATTCACACGACCATAAGTGTTTTGCAGTCCGCAAATTTCGGATCCGCAATACACTGATACCGGCTGTGTGTTCTGCATTTTGTGGACCGCACATGGCCGCTGCTATATAGAAAATGCCTATTCTTGTCCGCAATTGTGGACAAGAATAGGACATGTTTTATCATTTTTGTGGGCCGCAGAACGATACAACGGATGAGGACAGCACACTGTGTGCTGTATGCATCTATTGTTGCAATGAATCGGTCTACACTCGTTCCACAAAATTGCAGAACGGATGAGGACCCAGAATTATGGTCGTGTGAATGCAACCTAAAGTTTAAGGGCTCATGCATACAGCTGTTGCTGTTTTTGCGATCTACAAATTGCAGATCTGCAAAACATGGACACTGGCTGTGTGCATTCCGTGGAATTGAATGGCTGGTCCCTAATAGAACAGTCCCATCCTTGTCCTTAAAACAGACAAGTATAGAACATATTCTATTTTTTTGCAGGGCTGCAGAATGACATATGGATGCGGATAGCACATGGGTGTGCTGTCCACATTTTTTGCGACCCCATTAAAATGAATGGGTCTTCAACGTGCCCCCGTGGGAGCTGGTGTAGAGGATGGGAGTGGTAGTGGCCCTGATGTAGTGTAGTAGTTGTCACAGTGTCCTACCTCAGGCTCCCTGGGGTCCGATGCAGTGAAAAGGTTCATGAAGATGAATGAGGCCAGACTTTGAAACTATATAAAGTTCTTTTACTAAGGCAACTTGACAGTGCAAACAGTTACAGCAAACTTTAGTGCAAATTCTCTTGATGGCACCAGTGGTGGAAGGTGTGGTGGCAGGCTGACTTGAAGTTGATAACTTTTGCACTTCTGATAGTGGCTTGATGATGAGCGTGTCCTTGGCCTGTTTTCCCTCTATTTTAAATATATGATTTAAATATGATTTTCACAAAGGGATGGAAATTGTGAGGAGTGGATGTTCTATGAGTTGCTTCCCTAATTTGGCAGGAGAGGGGGGAGATATGTCCCTTCACTGTCCTATTCTCCTCTTAAGGAACACTCTCAGCCCCCACCCTTAGCAGGAAGTCGCCCTAACCCTCTTCTACCAAAGGGAGGGAAGGAATGGAATTGTAAGCTTCATTCTTGGTGCAGAGCACTGCCAGCCATACGCCATCTGCTGGTAAACCATGTACATAACATGTCATACATTAATATTACATCCAAATTATGTAAAATACAATAAATCAGTGCAACAATAGTAATGCCCCTACTCTGGGGTATTACACACCCCCATGGTGAAAGGCAAGCCACCCTCAGCTTGTACCCCGGGCTTCCTCCTTAGGCTGCTGCTGCTATGAGGTCCTGGATTGAGTGGTTGGCCTAAAGATGGAATTCCCAGCCTTCTGATTTCCTACAATTGATACAGCCCATGAACACTTGTTTCCTACGACAGAGAACGAATACTGCGAAGGGTGGCTTTACTCTGTTTTCCCTGCACAAGGAGTCCTATAAAGTGAAGGGTGTCCTCATTGTGTTTTCAATGCACTGTGAACTATAGAAGGCGAAGGATGTCATTACCCTGTTTTTCCCCCTTCTTTGTCTATAATTTCACTGTTCGCCTTGATGTCCGACCCACTGTAGCTTACTCACACTGAACTAACAAGAGACAGTGGGAAGGCCCAGCCCACCTCCCTTAGCCCCAGTGAGGGCTGTACCAGGCTAACGGATACTGACCCTGATCAACTTAAGTAGGGATATACAAACTATAAAGTATGCCGCATCAAAACATTGCAGCGAGGATACCCTTTCCCAAAGACACAGATCAAAGCGGACTCCCTTCCCTCCCTATGCTGTGGAGAGAAATTGGTTAAGGGTATATGCAAAATATAAATACAGCCTAGGACTCTCACTAACACTCACAGTAGCAGGTGATCCATTACCAAAATCCAGAGTGTCAGTCCATGAGGTAGAAATAGTGAACTAACTAGCGAACATACTTTAAAAGTCCACATATAGTGCATAAGAGCAAGTCCTGGGCTCACAACTCAATAAAAAGAGTCCCAGAAACACAAAGCCAGGTCATAAGGTCATGGGCATAGGTCAACACACACAGGGACTCTCATATCCTGGTCTACCTCCATAGGCGCTGCTTCGGGCTGCAGTGCAGGAGCTCCAGCTGCGTCCACTGCACCAGCTGGTGCATTGTGCAATGAAGTCGCTGGGAACTGTTGCTTCTCCCCAGCAGTCTGTAGTTCCCAGACAATCTTCTGCACCTTGGGCTGTTGCTCAGTGGGGTCCAATGCAATGAAAGGGTTGATGAACATGAATGAGGCCAGACTTGGAAACACTATAAATGGTGTTCAGCGAATCGAAGTTAATGTAGTGGAATTCGATCCAAATTTCAGAAAAAAATTTGATTTGCCACGAATCCAAATTTCCTCATGCTTTGTGATAAATAAGAATTTTTTTCAAAAATGGCTGCTGCATGTTACAAGGTGAAAATAATAAGCCCGGAAATGAGGGATTACCCATAATGCCTTGGAACCAGCCAATCCGCTTTATAAAAAGCCTCATCCTGCGTGGTCTGTGCCATTTTACAGTGAGCTGAGCATTAATCTGTAGGGCACAGATATCTAACTGAACAGTTTTCACCTTGTTTAATACATAAGCAATTCTATTACGCATTTATTCTAAAATTGAGGTGAATATCCTGTTTACTATATCTGTCATTGGGATGCCCACCTTGTTTAATAGATAAGCAATTCTATTATGCTTTGATTCTGAAATTGGAGTGAATGTTATGGAAGTTTTTCTTTTATCAAGTCAGGATATGAGACATCTGGATTTAAAGGGAACCTGTCATCAACTTTATGCTGACCTTACTGAGGGCAGCATAAAATAGTGACAGAAATGCTGATTTCAGCGGTGTGTCACTCATGAGCTAATAGTAAGTAGTTGCTGAGAACCAGCATCATAATCATTGCAACCCAGGCCTTGAAAAGAGTCAAATCTACATGAGAAGAGTCATGGTTATTCATAATCTCCTGCACTTCCCACCTATCTGCTGATGATTGTCAGTTCTCCCCTAGAGAGAAAGGGAGAAAACTAGGTAGAAGACTGTCAGTCATCAGCAGGTGGGCAGGGAGAGCAGGAATTCATGAATAACCATGACTCTTCTCAGGTGGCCATGACTCTTTTCCAGGCCCAATCTGCAATGATTGTGATGTTAGTTCTCGGCAACCACTTACTGTTAACTTATAAATGACGGACCACTGAAATCAACTCACCTGTCTCTACTTTATTCTGCCGTTAGTATGGGCAGCATAAAGTTGATGACTGGTTCCCTTTAAGGAAGTTTTTACTTGCCGACAAGGAGACATCATAGATGATAATGTCTTTAAAGTGAAGTCTAACATGTGGACAGAATGCATACTTCTTATACCTTCTAGCCGGCATTGACAGTTCTTACCACATTGCTATATTTGGGCATAAATCAGCAGCTATGAGATATCTTGCGGTTAAGCTTAAGGAGTTCATTCTGATAATGGCCATTGATTAACATCTGGGGAAACTTTCTTTATTTGCTAACCAAGGCCCTACACAAAAAGAAGCTTTAATGCAAAGAAGATGTAACTTCTTATAACTATTTAAATTTAAACATAATTTTTCAGAAATTTCCCTCCTGGTTTAAATTTTTTAATATTCTCCTCAAAAACATCAGAGTCCTTGTATTCCTCTTTAAGGTTTTCACAAATACGCATCACACAGTGGAGACATCATCACCATAATCTTCTTCTTTCACTTCTTAATACATGGTATCAGAAACAGACCTGTCTATAAGTCTCTGGATAAATCCTCTTATGCATGTTACGCAACAACATCCACAGACCGTAAGTACGATGGCGACAATGGCAACAGACAGTAATGCTGATGTCACCAATCCAGACCATCTCCCGAACCATCCTTGAAGCCACAAAGAAAAAGGATCATCATATCTGAGTTCTAGGCCAGGTGCTGTATTATTTGGGATAAAGGTACAATAGTATCCTCCTATCATTTTGCAGACTCCTCCCTTCTTAGCCAATAACGTGTCAAGGACCATTCTGTTTTACCATGCCATAAGGGAAGTGGGGCCAAGCTGTTCTACAATTCCTTTGATTGCGTGTAATTAACAAACCTCTGCTGATTTTAATAGATGTAATTAATCCAATCTACATTCTTGTTAATTGTTACCCACCATACGATAGACTCCGACCCTGCTGTCATCTGATTTCTTGCTTTGAACTCATTGGACACTCCACAAGGAACTCATATCTCATTTATATGGATATTAAGGTCATAGGTTCTCTGGGGCTTCTCTCTTCCCCCTATGGTATTTACGAGTCGTCTGTAGCTATTTCCCTGTCGAAAGCAAGTGGAGAGGCATCACCAACTGAATCAAGGCATACTCTCCTCGGGAATTGTGGATCAACCAGGCTCTTATTTTCCCGTCACCATATAACCACCAAATGTTAGCTCTCATGGTAGTCTGGTCAGCCCAGATGGCCATATACTGTAGTTGCTATTACTTAAGACATTTGCCTTTTCACTACAGTAATTATCCTGGAGCTCTCCATAGTTATGACCCTTTCCTGGGAGCACAAAGCAAGTACAGTTACCTAGGTGGGTGATTATCTGGGGTGGGATGTCTGGTTTCTTGATGGCAGAAAACAACAGAGATAACGTTTTGCACTTTCCCTCATTGGCTGCAGGACTATAAGTTATGTTGTATAACTTAATTATGCATTGTAGTCCTTTACTATCTTTAGACTCTGTTAAGGGAAAGGGTACTGTACCTACCTGGGGCCTCGCTGTAGCACATGCTGCACAATTATGTTTATTCAGACTCCAAGCTGTATAATTGAGCCATTCCAGCCACTCATTCCTTTCTTTGTATCCTGTCTCTAAAGCTAGTCTATCTTTATAGGTGAGATTAGTGAATTGAACCATTTGCCCTATAGTTTCTATAATGGCCCTTCCTTTCATTTCTACCTTATTGGTTCATTTGGTCTTATTTACCTCTTTCTCCTTAATCTAAATAAAGAACTGTCCTGTGGGGTTAGCTCCAGATACATAAGCACCAATGGCAAACAATCGCTGGTCACTCTTTTGAGGGTTCTTCAAAGTTATCAGCAATTTATTACAATTTATCCAAGTTAGCTTTCTTAATCACCTTCAACCATCTCCTGTAAATTAGTTGGGTCTTGTGTTCGGCGTAATCTATACCCATAATCCTTTCCAGAGTTCCAAATTGATAAATCCCAGGCTGAACATTTACGATTGTCTGGGATGTTAGTAGGTATAAAACATATATTTATCAGATGATGCTAATCTAGCTACTTGGTTCCTTTTCTGACAATTATCATGCATTAAGGAACAGAAGTCTATCTCTATTGTGGATGTTTCTCCTACATAGAAAGAAGACCTGCCTTTGTAGTTGGACATTTTGACAATTGGATCAGATCCTATTCTGTCCCTACCTTCCTAACCAGTTTACAGCGGGATCGGTGGATCCAAGAGGTGCGTTCTGCAATTTTGACAGCTGTGGGTGTTGTTAGCAGGACTTGGTATGGGCCTTACCAGTGGGGTTAATGCCAGTGTTTCTTTATTCTGACCTTAACCAGGACCCAGTCACCAGGCTTACTGATACAGGTTTGCCACCTAGAGTGAGATTGGGAACAGACACTTCTTTGTTGGTTATCATTTTTACCATGTAATCAGCAAAGGTTATATCTGACCTTGGGCATTGTGTTTGGAACAAATTAAACACGAGAGACAAATTTTCTTTTTAATTAGTAAAACCATAGGCTGTGAAGACTCTTGATATTATCTCTACCATCATTCCTGTTGAGACATGACTTGTTCCATGGCTCTATATAGCTGCATAGCTATTTTATTTCAGAGAAAGCTCTCTGCTTCTGGTGACCATTCAATTGGGTCAGTAGCGGCCAGAGGTGTATCATAGATCAAAGGGGTGCTACAATTGCTGCATAGCTGGAAATCCAGCTTCTGGAAAAATTGGTCATCCCCACAAAAGACATAATTTGGCTCTTTGTTCTTGGGCCTGTATTATACCAGTTTGGCACTCCTCCTGTGAGAGATGGTAACCCAGGTATCTGACAATGCTCTGCTATCTTGTTTTTGTTCACTCTGTGGCCTCATTGTGCTAGGAAGTGATGAAGAGCTTTTGTGTCTGGTTTACAATCTCCCTCATAGACTAGCAGAATATCATCCACATATAGCAAAAGCTTGCAATGAAGAAACAAAAAGGGAAGGGCACCCGTCCTATCTGGTATATTATGGACAATACACTACACCATTTATAACTATCCATATTTTTATTATTTCTGTACATACAGTACAGACCAAAAGTTTGGACACACCTTCTCATTCAAAGAGTTTTCTGTATTTTCATGACTATGAAAATTGTAGATTCACACTGAAGGCATCAAAACTATGAATTAACACATGTGGAATTATATACTTAACAAAAAAGTGGAAACAACTGAACATATGTCTTATATTCTAGGTTCTTCAAAGTAGCCACCTTTTGCTTTGGTTACTGCTTTGCACACTCTTGGCATTCTCTTGAATGAGCTTCAAGCGGTAGTCGCCTGAAATCTTATTCCAACAGTCTTGAAGGAGTTCCCAGAGATTCTTAGCACTTGTTGGCCCTTTTGCCTTCACTCTGCAGTCCAGCTCACCCCAAACCATCTCGATTGGGTTCAGGTCTGGTGACTGTGGAGGCCAGGTCATTTGGCATAGCACCCCATCACTCTCCTTCTTGGTCAAATAGCCCTTACACAGCCTGGAGGTGTGTTTGGAGTCATTGTCCTGTTGATAAATAAATGATGGTCCAACTAAACGCAAACCGGATGGAATAGCATGCCACTGCAAGATGCTGTGGTAGCCATGCTGGTTCAGTATGCCTTCAATTTTGAATAAATCCCCAACAGTGTCAACAGCAAAGCACCCCCAAACCATCACACCTCCTCCTCCATGCTTCCCGGTGGGAACCAGGCATGTAGAGTCCATTCGTTCACCTTTTCTGCATCGCACAAAGACACGGTGGTTGGAACCAAAGATCTCAAATTTGAACTCATCAGACCAAAGCACAGATTTCCAATTGTCTAATGTCCATTCCTTGTGTTCTTTAGCCCAAACAAGTCTCTTCTGCTTGTTGCCTGTCCTTAGCAGTGGTTTCCAAGCAGCTATTTTATCATGAAGGCCTGCTGCACACAGTCTCCTCTTCACAGTCTCCTCACAACAACAGTTGTTGTAGAGATGTGCGGGCTGCTAGACCTCTGTGTGGCATTGACCTGTTCTCTAATCTGAGCTGCTGTTAACCTGCGATTTCTGAGGCTGGTGACTCGGATGACCTTATCCTCCGCAGCAGAGGTGACTCTTGGTCTTCCTTTCCAGGGCGATCCTCATGTGAGCCAGTTTCTTTGTAGCTCTTGATGGTTTTTGCGACTGCATTTGGGGACACTTTCAAAGTTTTCCCAATTTTTTGGACTGGCTGACCTTCATTTCTTAAAGTAATGATGGCCACTCATTTTTCTTTACTTAGCTGCTTTTTTCTTGCCATAATACAAATTATAACAGTCTATTCAGTAGGACTATCAGCTGTGTATCCACCTGACTTCGCCCAACACAACTCATAGTCCCAACCCCATTTATAAGGCAAGAAATCCCACTTATTAAACCTGACAGGGCATACCTGTGAAGTGAAAACCATTTCAGGTGACTACCTCTTGAAGCTCATCAAGAGAATGTCAAGAGTGTACAAAGCAGTAATCAAAGCAAAAGGTGGCTACTTTGAAGAACCCAGAATATAAGACATATTTTCAGTTGTTTCACACTTTTTTGTTAAAAAAAACCTTTTGTGTTAATTCATAGTTTTGATGCCTTCAGTGTGAATCTACAATTTTCATAGTCATGAAAATACAGAAAACTCTTTGAATGAGAAGGTGTGTCCAAACTTTTGGTCTGTACTGTATAGCTCAAATATTGGAAATTATTAAAAATATTGAAATATAAGAAACACACACAGAAAGTGTGTTAAGGAAGGTTAATTGAAAAGAAAGAAAAGGCAAAAATAGAAATCATTCAAAGAAACAATATTAGAAATTAGATAAATTTGATGGATTTCATAATCATGATAAATAATTAATGCTCTGTAAAATATAAAAATATAAAAACATATATAAAAATGTATATAGTTCAATAACAGATCTTTATTTATTCCATAGCATGATTGGGGTCCATTGGTTAATGTGGTATGATGATGATCATTCTTTAATACCACAGTAATTAAATGTTCTTATAAATCATGATTAATATTTTGACATCCATCAGTCTATCATATATGTTTTGCAATAGGATTATATACATGCACTTCACAATTAATTAGCAACAAAAGTGTAAAAATACAAAAAATTCAAAATAAAAAAAGCAAGAAAAAAAACTAAAAAAACCCAAATATATATATATATATATATATATATATATATATATACACTAGCTGAAGGACCCGGCATCGCCCAGGTATATATAATTTATTATTTACTGTTTGTGTGTGTGTGTAGTTAAAATATATCGATAGTGACCTCTACAGCGGCCATCCCCTTTAACAGTGACCTCTACAGCACCACGCCCCTTTAACAGTGACCTTACAGCGGCCAGCCCATTTAACAGTGACCTCTACAGCGGCCGCCCATTTAACAGTGACCTTCAGCAGCCCGCCCCTTACAGTGACCTCTACAGCAGCCCGCCCCTCAGTGACCTCTACAGCAGCCCGCCCCTTAACAGTACCTCTACAGCAGTCTGTTTTAACAGTGACTCTACGCAGCCCGCCCCTTAACAGTTTTAAACAGCAAGTAAACTGTGATCCACAGCAGGAGTTGTCTTCCCCCAGAAAACCTCACCAATTCCCTCAAGTGAAAAAGTGCCCCAGTCCCCATGAAGACACACACTAAACATGAGGCCACGCCCCCCTGGCTATGAAGCTACTGAAAGGGTGGCAGTGTCTGTAGGAACTGGCGTCGACACAGGTAGAAAACTGGACTGTCCACCTAAAGCCGGACATCTGGCCACCTAAATCAGCCTGCCCCTAGGGTGGCCCATTTGTTTTAGCTGGACCAGTTGGCTTTCAGACCCCTGTCCTCTGTCATGCGCAGGCCCTGGGATGGACACAGGGGATGTTCCCTTTTGAACAGCTCACTCTCAGCAGCCAGCAACTTTGCAGTCTGAAGCAATGAGCTTGCAGGGAGAAAGTCACCCTCCCCCCACTCCTGCAGGAGAAAGAAGGTGATTTTTAACCTATATTTTTAATCCCGGTCAAATGCGGCATGGAAGGGCGTGGCGTGACTAAGTGGGATCTGGGGGTGGGGCTTTTAAGTCCTTCTTTTGACGGTGGCCTGAATTATAGGTCGATGCCATAGTAATTTAGGAGGAAGGTGGGTAGCAGTGGAAGAATACATCTTTTATTACTACTGAACAGTAAATATGTGAAAATTACATCATATGAGGTAATGATTGATTATGAGTTAGTCTAAAACATAAGTAATAGTTATGGTAACCGAAATACCCTTTTACCATTGTCATCCACAGTGCTCTGCCTCTATAATGCAGACCTACAGCAGTGAACTGGCTAGGTTGTCATAGAAACCTGGTGTGTGGAAACTGCCTGTGAGCTTCTATTGGCTAAGGGTCATGTGACCAGGCTACTATTGGCTAATGCATTTTTCTGGAGAGCTGAGACCTGTTCTAAAACCTTCCCGGACACCTGTTGTACATGTGTACTAAATTTTGTGATTGTAGCTGCAGCAGTGCGGATTCCTTTAGCGGACATACACACACACACACACACACACATACACTCAGCTTTATATATTAGATATATTGTTTTTGTCCTTTTCAATGGGTTAATTATAATCTTATTAGAGTTCACACTGAGATGAGTCCCGTATAAATAGGATGAATCCCACAATTGATAAAAAGGATGAATCCCACAACTGATAAAAAGCAGCTGAGGATATCGTCAAAGTTTCTTTATATGGTTTCAATTATACCCTTAGGAATTCAATATTAAGAAAATATCAATAGTTCCCCTATTTGTAAGGGCGTTATAATGACCTATTTGGATCACCTCTCAATAACTTATCGGGTATATCATATCTACGTTACCCGTTCCTCGGCGGCTCGCAATGGAAAGTAGTTTTACTCATGTTTCCGACCCGGGCTGCAACGTTCTCACATGATGTGAATCGGAAGGCCCTGGAAGGTCCTATTGTGTAAACAAATAGTCTTGTTTATTTAGTAACTTTGTATTGTTACTTGTTCAAGAAAGGGGATCCCATATTGCTAGATCCAGCAGTAATTGTTTCCAATGTATAAATTGTAAATCAGTTCATCATAGTGGGCGAAACCAGACGCGTTTCGGAATATTCATACTCCTTCCTCAGTGGTTGTAGGCGAACTGATTTGACTCCATATTTATAGGTAACTTTCAGATTGAGAGGTGGTACCTCTTTCAGGACTCCTCGATACTTGGAAAAGCTGGACAGGATTTATTTTAATGTAATGTATGTATGTACATATAAAAATTACATTAAAACACATTGAAATAAAGTTTTTCCAGTCATGTTGACACTCTATTCATTATGTACAGTAATAACATACCGTATTTTTCGCCCTATAAGACGCACCGGCCCATAAGACGCACCTAGATTTTAGAGGAGGACAATAAGAAAAAAATATTTTTCATTAAACCTCAGGTCAAACCACCAATCAGACCCTCAATGTTAATCAGACCTCAGCTCCAATCAGACTCCCAATGTTAATAAGTCCCCAACAAGACCTCAGATAGACTCACAATGTGAATGACCCCCAATCAGACCTCAGATAAGCGCCCATGCCTCTTATCAGTCCCCATTGCCTCATTGCCTAATATCAGCCCCCATTGCCTCTCATATTGGCCCCCAGCAGCACCATTGTCTCATATTAGCCCCAGCAGACCCTATTGCCATATTAGCCCCCATAGCCCTCATTGCCTCATTTCAGCCCCCAGTAGCCCCTATTTCCACTCATATTAGCTCCTAGCACCTCAGTTGAGGCCCCCAGCAGCTCCCTTTGCCACAAGTCAGCCCCCTTTGCCTCAGGTCAGCCCCATTGCCTCATATTTAATAAAATAAAAACGCCACTTACCTCTCCTGCTCCTGGACGCCACTGCTCTTCTCCTCCAATCCTCTTCTTCCTGCTGTCGGCTAAGCTGTGACCCGGCGTGCACAGCGTGAGGTCACAGAGCGCCCTCACGCTGTGCACAGCCCTGCACAGCTCAGCCGACAGCCGAGGACCAGGAAGCGGTAAGTACAAAGTCTTCACCGCTTCCTTGTCCTCCGGTGCTAATGAGCACTTCTATAATGGCCAATTGATGGATTTAAAGTCCCTATCATCTTCACATTGTCCCTATATTTTTATATATTGATGCTTCATGTTTTTAATTTTATTTTTAAGTGTTTTTATTCCTAATTTTCCTCTTATGTAAAATGGCAGAGCCTTGAAGGTATGACTTGCATGAAGAGGCTTGCATGTCGAAGGTGGCTTCCTTTAGGAGGCTCAAACTGTGCAAGATTTGATTTGACATAGTAAGGTATGAAGATGAAGTTTCTGATCATTTGAATTCCATTTTGTATCTGTTCAGTTAAAGTGTTGATTTAAGACCTATGAATGCAGATGCAAGGGAGTAAGGCTTTCTCAACATATTTTCTCAAGGTTGTTTTGGGATTCTGACTCACTGTGGACTTGGGAGGTCTGGGGTGAGATCAGATGAACAACACATACACAGTGACAATTATACAGCGCATGCGCTGGCTACGTTCCACTAGGGAATGGCAATTTCATGTTTGTATGGTTATGTGTTATAAGTTGATCGTTCAATTAACACCAGGGATCTAACCTCATGCAGTATCAAGGAGACAATGACTGGTGGAGGGAAGATCAAACGGCCCAGCCCAGAGGGGTGGACTTAGATGACATAGAGGGGAGGGAGAAAAAAAGGTGGACAATACAGGACACAAAGACAACCCCTTCTGCTCTTCCCCTAACTACAAGCTCCCCCTATGAAGAAAGTTTTTTTTATAGCATGTGTTTACTTGTGTATGTCAGGGTGTATTAAAAATGTGATGATGTGTTTTTTGTTCGTTTAAACTTTTTTTTTTTTAGACCAAAAGACTCCAGAAATGATACCCTTGAGTAACTAAATGTGTTCCAAATGATCAAGGGTGGATTATGAAGTGTTAACATGTCGTTTTTGACCATTTGGACTAAATTTTATATTATCATTGTTATGTTAATGATATAACATGTAGAAAGCTACACTTAAGAAAGTACATTTGCAAAAAAAAATATAAAAGTGTATGAAGTGCAGGGTAAACTAAAATACAACACTGGGTATTAGCATTAGGTAGTTTTCCGAATAAATGTGATATTAACTGTTTTGAGGTTTTTTTTATCAACTATCAAAATACATAAGATTAAATTGATATTAATGGTTGATTGCAATTTGATGATTTTAGCAAATGATGAGATATCAAAATAGATACCTTTCTTTTACACAACAAGGTGTTATGAGTACACAGATATAATAGAACTAACAGGAAGTGATATATGTTAAATTGTTATCATGAGACAAAGGCCATCCAGGACCATTGGAAAAATATTGATTGTCATTATTTGTTTAATGTGTTAAAAATCAAAATGAAGACCACCATGACGTGTAAATTGCTAAATATATCAGTTTGTTTAGTATTTTTGATTATTTTATTGAGTTCAGCTTAATATACAGATAACTAGATAACTATAGTAACATAGTAACATAGTAACATAGTTTATAAGGCCAAAAAAAAGACATCTGTCCATCCAGTTCGACCTGTTTTCCTACAAGTTGATCCAGAGGAAGGCAAAAAACTCCTGTGCGGTAGAAGCCAATTTTCCTCACTGTAGGGGAAAAAATTCCTTCCCGACTCCAATCAGGCAATCAGAATTACTCCCTGGATCAACAACAACCCATCTCTAGTAACTATAACCTGTAATATTATTACCCTCCAGAAATACATCCAGGCCTCTCTTGAACTCTTTTAGTGAACTTACCATCACCACCTCCTCGGGCAGAGAGTTCCATAGTCTCACTGCTCTTACCGTAAAGAATCCTCTTCTATTTTTGTGAACAAACCTTCTTTCCTCCAGGCGCAGAGGATGTCCCCTCGTCATGGTCACTGTCCTTGGGATAAAGAGATCATGGGAGAGATCTCTGTACTGACCCCTGATATATTTATACATAGTTATTAGATCTCCCCTCAGTTGTATTTTTTCTAAAGTGAATAACCCTAATTTTGATAATCTTTCTGGGTACTGTAGTCCACCCATTCCAGCTATGACTTTAGTTGCCCTCCTCTGAACCCTCTCCAGCTCTGCTATGTCTGCCTTGTTCACAGGAGCCCAGAACTGTACACAGTACTCCATGTGTGGTCTGACTAGTGATTTGTAAAGTGCAGGACTATGTTCTCATCACGGGCATCTATGCCCCTTTTGATGCAACCCATTATCTTATTGGCCTTGGCAGCAGCTGTCTGACACTGGTTTCTGCAGCTTAGTTTGCTGTTCACTAAAATTCCTAGGTCCTTTTCCATGTCAGAGTTACCCAATGTTTTACCATTTAGTATGTACTGGTGACTTGCGTTATTCCTTCCCATATGCATAACCTTACATTTGTCAGTGTTAAACCTCATCTGCCACTTCTCTGCCCAAGCCTCCAGTCTACGACACAGAGTTTAGACAGAGGACCTCTATGGTTTCATTGTGCAATGTTATTTAAAAGCAGTGTTGGACCGACAAAAGGCATAATGGGACATGTGTTTGTTTTGTTTAATCCATTTGACGCAGGGGTGGTGTGAAGTAAATGACACACAAGGAACTTCTAAAACTTACTCCACCCCATCAACGGCTTAAATTGTCATAGACTGAGTTATTTTGGACTGAGTAAAAAACCCATGGACTGAGTTATACGGAACTGACTATATTTTGAAACTGAGTTATTTCTTCTAGAATACGTATATGGAACTGTCAAGTTTGTTTTCAATTACATCCTGCACTTAGGGAAGATAGATCAGCTGTTTAGCAGAGCCAGGACTGACAACCTCAGCAGTGCCCAGGTGTGGTAAAATATAGCTTTTGGTGGCCTGTCTGCCACCCAACAAAAAAAAAAAGACTTTAACCACTGGTCTGCCATCCTGAAAAAGGCCTTGCTGCTCGCACTACTGTTGTCCGAGGGTGGACCACCAAGGTAATCATCTGCACAAGACTTCCTGCAGTACACCAACCAACCAACAGGGCTGATGACTTTGTACAACTTACAGACCAGTGAGGGGAGGAGCTCCCAGTGTCACAGCTCCTCCCACAGACAAGGTTATGAACTGTTCTAAAACCACTTAAAGGCAACCTATCATCTCCAAAACACCCCGTGAACTAGAGTAAGCGGTGTATAGTGTAAGTGACGTTGAGTACAGTTATGTAATTTTTATCTTCATACTCACTTCCATTCCGACGCTGTGCTCCCACAAACCTGCAGTAAAATGCACTCACTGGACTCCGGTGCTGACTTACATAATGGAGATGACTCAAAGAAGAGTCCAGTGAGTGCATTTTACTGCAGGTCTGTGGGAGCACAGCGTCGGAATGGAAGCGAGTATGAAGATAAAGCTTACATATTTGGATTCAGCATCACTTACACTATACAACACTTACTGTAGTTCAGGGGGTGTTTCGGAGCTGACAAGTTCCCTTTAAAGGAGGCTCTGAAACCTGCACTTAGAATTGTGATTGCACAGCATGGAGAAAGGAGGGTGTAAGAGAATGTGCTAGACAAAATTACAAAGACTGAGCTTTTATAAGAGTAACAGAGACTGTGCTTTTAAGAAGATCAGAAGCAAAGAAGAATTTTATGAAAGAAACTCTTGTTAGTCCAACATACATAGATTTCTTGTTTTGTTTTGTTTTTGAGAAGCCCAGTGGTACCAGAGTGGTTTCCTGTTAAATAATTAAGGGCAGTATTCTTAAATGAATAGGGTTGATGGATTATGTAGAATAGATTACTTAACTTGTAGATACCTTTATGGAATTTACTTTGAAACTAAGGAACCATTGTATATATATGATTTGCATTGTCATTCGTTTATTGATTGCTATATATTGTATCCAATGTATTCCCTCTTTATATGAAGCCTTTTAGACCAAAATGATTTAAAATGATCAAGGGTGGATTAAAGTGTGAAGATAAAGTTTCTGATCATTTGAATTCCATTTTGTATTTGTTCAGTTAAAGTGTTGATTTAAGACCTATGAATGCAGGTGCAAGGGAGTAAGGCTTTGTCTACATATTTTCTCAAGGTTGTTTTGGGATTCTGACTCACTGTAGACCTGGGAACTGGCCGCTCCGAAGGTCTGGGGTGAGATTAGATGAACAACACGTACATAGTGACAATTATACAGTGCATGCGCTGGCTACGTTTCACTAGGGAATGGAGCTCTTTGTTTAATCGGTATAAAGCTATAACCCTTTAGGAAAAAAGGCAGAAGCTCATCCTACGCGGGGACGCCTCGCATAGGGACTGGTGTTTTCCCGATCGAGACTCTGATGTCGCTGTCAGATGATGATAACTAAATCGGTGATGTATGTACCTTCATTCTGGATGTAGACAGGACTCCAGATGAAGTGTTGATACAATTGTGTATTATGTTCTTTATCCTTTGTATATAGATAAGTGCAAAAGAAGGACATCATATCACTATATGTACATACTACTTATTGTATTTAATAAAATCATATTATAAAACCTTCCTTTGAAGTATAGCTATAGCTCAGTTAAGAGGCTCTCTTTAAAGAGTATCCGAACCTGAAGTCTTGCTCTTATCAGCAAAACACATAGCCTGAGGAAATATAGTTGGTGACTCCCAGTACACCTGAGGTATCCTGGTGAACGCATACCTTTTTTCTCTTGTAGGTAAAAAGAAACCAAAACTGACAGTTCTTATGAAGAGGTATACTGAAAAATACATTGCAGAAGAATTTGTTGTCTGGTTTCAAGTCATTGAGCAGGGTATGAGGATCAGGAACAGTAGGTACCCTTGGTAAGACCGCCTTGTTGTCTGTTTGAAGGTCTTGGACCATTCTCCACTCTACCAAGGGTGGTACCTTGGGGACAGGAAACAAGGTTGTATTACAGGGTGAATCTGGGCACTCAATGATAACTCCGGCTTCAAGCAAGGCCTCAATCATTGGTTTTATGCCTTCTTCAGCTTCTGGTTTGAGTGGATATTGATGGGCCTGAAGGTGGACCGAGGCGTGATACTAACTCATTCCACACCTTTTATAAGGCTAACATCAGCTGCTCCTTTTGACCATAAAGAAGCCAGAAGGTCAGATACTTCTGCCTCCTGTTCCTCAGTCAGTATAAGTACCTGTCAGTCCCTTCCCTAACCTCCCTGCAAATGTACCTCCCTGGTTTTGCCTGACCCAATTAAGTGTTTTTGAATATGTATTCAGGCCTAGATTGTACTCTACTTCTTCTCCCACAGATTTCCATTTTAGACCATTTTAACATTTATGTACAAAGTTCTCTACACCTTTCCATTTAGCATTTTTGGGTTTTGTTAGGGAGAAATGTGGTGTCAATCCTCACATTGTTTCAGGTAACTTACAGTCTATAAACAACTATGTAACAACTGGTTAGAACGCTAAACAAAAATAACAAAACTTTTATTGGGTATCAATTAAAAGGTCTAGGTCATTACATATATAGACATGGATACAAGACTGCTTGATGTAAGCTATCCTAGCTAGGATAGTGGAGACTAATGGATATTCGCCTCCACTTATTAATCCCCTATAATAAGTTGTGCGGGTATATCCCAGCTAATGATAGCAGCTAGTCTTGCGGTATTGAGTCACAGTGATTATATCTGTTAACTCTATACCACACTAATAAGGATAAATCTCCCCTTTGTAATCATAGGAGAACAAAAATGTCAGACTGGTGAGGTGGCCAGCAAGACTAATGGAGTGCTATATTATGTTAGTGCATATAGGGCATATATTCTCTGCCTCAATTTGTCATGAGTGCTTCAAGTCAAGCACCACGCCTCTCTCCATGTATAACTGGTAAGGTGGCCAGTAAACCTAATGGAGTGCGCTATTGCATCAATATATAAAAGGCACTTGTTATTATCCCCATTGCACAGGTGCTACAATTAAGCACCTCACACCTCAATAGTATACACTACTACCCCTGCTCATAATTGTCCCTGTTCAACGCGTTTCCATACAGCACTTATGCTGCATTTCATCAGGAACTGGACATATCTTAATTAGGAGAGAACAGATAGAGATACACGCCACATCTCAGCGTGACAGCGTGGTAGTGAATCGGCGCTGTGATGGCCGTGAATGGCCGCTCACACGCCGAAGCTATAAGACCTAGGCTCCGCCCCCAGCAGGCGCGGTCACAGCTGACAGCCAATGGAAACGGAGGTGTGTCAATGTGCTGCACCGTCTCCTGACATCAGCTTATCCATCTGTAATTGCGATGCTGGGGATTCACACTTCTTGGGGGAATCTCAGGCGGTTTGTCATATTACATGAAATATATCCAGATATGTCAATATGCAGATATATAAACGGTAGATCCGTCAGACGCATACCATATACATTTGTTTATTAGTAATTATTAACTTACAGTCTATGCCACAGAAACCTTCCATGTCCCTGTACATTTTGCTTATCAAAGTCAGGCCCTGTGGCATATCTGTAGTACATGGTGCAATGGAGTCTATGGGGATTGTGGTGATTTACATTTGAATCTACCTTTTCGTTTGCTTCTTTTTCCAAGGCCTCTGTTACTGATGAGGGTTTAACTATAGGTGCTTATCTAGATGGATTACTGTTCTATAGGTTGGGCCATTTATATGGATACACCTAAATAAAATGGAAATGGTTGGTGATATTAACTTCCTGTTTGTGGCACATTAGTATATGGGAGGGGGGAAACTTTTCAAGATGGGTGGTGACCATGGCGGCCATTTTGAAGTTGGCCATTTTGGATCCAACTTTAGTCTTTTCAATGGGAAGAGGGTCATGTGACACATCAAACGTATTGAGAATTTCACAAGAAAAACAATGGTGTGCTTGATTTTAATGTAACTTTATTCTTTCATGAGTTATTTACAAGTTTATGACCACTTATAAAATGTGTTCAAAGTGCTGCCCATTGTGTCGGATTATCAATGCCACCCTCTTCTCCCACTCTTCACACACTGATAGCAACACCAAAGAAGAAATGCTAGCACAGGCTTCTAGTATCCCTAGTTTCAGGTGCTCAACATCTCGTATCTTCACAGCATAGACAATTGCCTTCAAATGACCCCAAAGATAAAAGTCTGAGGGGGTCAGATCGGGAGACCTTGGGGGCCATTCAACTGGCCCATGACCAATCCACTTTCCAGGAAACTGTTTATCTAGGAATGCTCGGACCTGAGACCCATAATCTGGTGGTGCACCATTTTGCTGGAAAAACTCAGGGAACGTGCCAGCTTCAGTGCATAAAGAGGGAAACACATCATCATGTAGCAGTTGAATAGCCCCCAAGGACTCCCGATCTGACCCCCTTTGACCCCGTTTCGCGTATTGCTTCCTCAGGAGAAGACCTTTTTAGTTTTTACTTGCCAGCAAGGAGACAGCATAGATGAAGGTGTCATCAAAGTGAAGTTTAACATGTGGACAGAATGCATACTTCTTATACCTTCTAGCCAGCATTGACAGTTCTCACCACATTTCTATATTTGGGCATAAAGCAGCAGCTATGAGATATCTTGCGGTTAAGCTTAAGGAGGTCATTCTGATAACGGCCACTGATTAACATCTGGGGAAACGTTCTTTATTTGCTAACCAAGCCCCTAGACAAAAAGCAGCTTTAATGCAAAGAAAATGTAACTTCTTATAACTATTTAAATTTAAACAATTTTAACATAATTTTTCTGACAGTAAATAAGCTGTGTACTATAACTGTTATTGGGGTGCCCACCTTGAGTCATAGATAAACAGTTACATTAATGATTCTCATTAGAGATGAGCGAATCATCAAAAATTCCCTTTGGCGAATAATGGACGAATTTATGACAAGATTCGTTCTAAATACGAATCTATTCGGTCGAATTTGCGTTAAAAAATAATCGTTGTTTTGTGAACATTCCTGGACAAATTACTAACATACTGTGAGGAGTAGGTCAGGGGAATACAAATGACACAGACAAAGTGAGGCCCTGACACTCCTCCCAAACCACTGTCCCTGCCTTTTGGGGGAACCCGGCTCCTTAACAGGCCGGCCCCAACCAAAGACTGCAATTACACTGAAGAAAGTGGAACACGAGACAAACAACCAACACAAAACACAAGCTGGAACAACCCTAAACAGATCAGGAACTGAAGGGGTAAAAGGTAAAGGAACCAAGCAAGGAATAAACAGAGGATAACACAAAAGGTAGGTAACAGTAACAGAAACCAGGGAAAAAGGTACAGAGTCACTGGAATACCGGATAAACACAGAGTAGCTAGCTTAGGCACAAGGCTCCATAGCAGGCACAGATAAATGGTGAGTGAGAAACTAAATAGTGGCTAGAGTCCTAGCCCCAAGGAGTGATAGGAGCATGGATCCCAGCCACACCCTGAATGGACCAGAATTACTGGCAGGGACGCCTGCCAGTAAAACTCGCAAAACTAGACAAACCTTTAACCCTTAAGGAACCTAAGTGTTACAAGAGGATTTTCTGGCTTGCACTCAGGATGAGCGCCGCATAGCGTCAGGACACGGGAACGCCCGCACCCGCCCAACATCCGCTGGAGGGCCGCAGCACCCCCGAATCCTGACAAAACCCCCCCTTGAGGAGTGGCCTCCGGACCCTCAACAGGACCTCTAGGCTTGGAAGGGTAAGATTGGTGGATTTTTTTAACAAGTCTGGGAGCGGTTACGATCTCTGGCAGCCACCCAGACACGCTCATCAGGACCATACCCTTTCCAATGTACAAGGTACTGGAGAGAATTCTGTACTTTGCGAGAGTCAATAATTCATTCAATTTCGAACTCCAACTCTCCCTGAACAACCACTGGTAGAGGTGGAGAACGAGCGACCACAGCAGGAATATATTTTTTCAACAAAGACTTATGAAAAACCGGATGTACACGAAGAGAACCAGGAAGTCGCAATCTGAACGATACAGGATTTATGATTTCTGTGATGATGTAGGGACCAATAATGCGTGGAGCAAACTTTGCTGATGGTACTCGAAGACGGAGATTTTTAGTTGAGAGCCACACTTTGTCACCAACTACGTATTCAGGACTGGGACGGTGTTTCTTATTCGCATATTTGATCTGCTTGAGTTGGGCATTTTTTAGAGTCTCAAGACTCTTTGCCCAGACTGTGCACAGTCGATTAGCGACATCCTTAACCGAAGAGAATCTAGATTCGTTACCAGTTACGGCGGAATATCTGGGGTGAAAACCATAGTTGCAGTAAAATGGGGACAGTCGTGTCGAGGAACTTTGATGATTATTTAGAGCGAACTCGGCCATGGGCAGGTACTCACTCCACTTTTCCTGACATTCAGAGACGAAACACCTAAGATATTGCTCAAGTGACTGATTAAGTCTTTCAGTCTGCCCATTCGTCTCGGGGTGAAAGGCGGAGGAGAAGGACAGCGAGATACCCAACCTACTGCAAAACTCTCTCCAGGAACCTCGACACGAACTGAACCCCCCTGTCAGACACTATGTTAGATGGAATTCCATGAAGGCGTAAAATATGGTGGATAAACAACCCTGCAAGGACTCTAGCTGTAGGCAATTTTTTCAACGAGACCAGATGGCACATTTTAGAAAAACGATCCATCACCACCCAGATTACTGACCTACCTTTGGAGAGATTAAGATCAGTAATACAATCCTTGGAAATATGAGACCAGGGCCTGTTGGGCAAAGGGAACGGATGTAATAGCCCTTCTGGGAGTTGTCGAGGAACCTTTGCCCTAGCACAGGTCTCACAAGCCTTAACAAACGCCTTAACATCACGTTGCCAGGATGGCCACCAATAGGTACGGGACAACAAGTATCCAGTGCCTGTGATGCCCGGATGACCAGACAAAACTGAGGAATGGACCTCTTCTAACACCTTCAGCCAAAGATGACCCGGGACAAAGAATTTACCTGGGGGTACAGTAGTAGGAGCAGAACTCTCTGCAATAGAAGACACAAGATCTGAAGTTAAAGTGGCAACGACTACCCTGGGAGAGAGGATATTTTCTGGTTCCTCATCCGGGACATCACTGGCACCAAAGCTTGTGGACAAGGCATCAGCCTTTACATTTTTTGAGCCTGGACGATAAGTTACCACAAAATTAAACCTGGTAAAAAACAAAGCCCATCGCGCTTGACGGGGGTTCAATCTCTTGGCATTGTCCAGATACAGCAGGTTCTTATGGTCAGTTAACACTGTCACCTTACGTCTGGCGCCCTCCAGAAAGTGTCTCCACTCTTCAAAGACCCATTTAATAGCCAGTAACTCCCTGTTTACTATATCATAATTAACTTCAGCAGTGGAGAACTTTCTGGAGAAAAAGGCTACAGGTTGGAGGTTGGTAAAGGGTTCCACTCCCTGAGACAGGACAGCCCCTACTCCTGTCTCAGAGGCGTCAACCTCCACGACAAAAGGCTGTTCAGGGTCAGGATAAACCAAGACTGGAGCAGTGGTAAAACACCTTTTTAAGTTAGAGAAGGCTAGTTCGGTTTCATGTGTCCAAGAGGTAGGATCAGCCCCCTTTTTAGTTAAATCAGTAAGGGGTTTAACAACCATAGAAAAGTTTTTGATAAATTTTCTATAATAGCAAAACCCAGAAAATGTTGGACCTCTTTCAAGGTAGTAGGTTTAACCCACTCAACCACAGCAGAAACTTTTTGTGGATCCATACTTATAGAACCAGGGTTAAGTATGTATCCCAGAAATCCCACCTCCTGGACTCCAAACTGACACTTAGACAATTTAGCACACAGCCGATTTAGTCGCAATCTGGAGAGGACCTCCCTCACGTGCTCCCGATGGGACTCCAAATCTGGGGAGAATATGAGGATGTCGTCCAGATATATAACCAAAAAACGGCCCAAAAGATCTCAGAAGATATCGTTAACAAAACGCTGGAAGACAGCCGGGGCATTGCTGAGACCAAAGGCATGACTAGGTATTCAAAGTGCCCCTCTGGAGTATTAAAATCTGTCTTCCCTCGTCGCCTTCCCTGATGCGGATTAGATTGTAAGCTCCACGGAGGTCAATTTTAGAGAACCACCGGGCCCCAACAACCTGATTGAATAAATCCGAGATCAGAGGGAGAGGATGCTGGTCCTTAATCGTGATCTTATTGAGCTCCCTGTAGTCAATACACGGACGGAGACCTCCATCTTTTTTCTCAACGAAGAAAAACCCTGCACCAATAGGGGAGATAGAAAGCCGTATGTGCCCTTTTTTCAGACTATCCTGAATATACTGACGCATAGACTCTCGCTAAGGAGCTGACAAATTAAAAATGCGACCCTTAGGACCCAGGAACGAGGTCTATGTCACAATCGTAAGGCCGATGCGGAGGTAGAGTTTCCACAGCGGCCTCATCAAAGACGTCTTTGAAATCAAAAATAAACTCAGGAATATCCAAATCATTATTCACAGTACACATCATGGAAGGAACAGTTTTAAGATGTGAACCACATGAATTCCCCCATTTCACCAGGTCACTGGTTTTCCAATCAAATACAGGGTTATGGAGGCGGAGCCAAGGCAAACCGAGAATAAGATCTGCAGTTAGTTTTTCCATCACAAAAAATGACATTGTTTCTGTATGTAAACACCCAACATTCATGATAACCTCAGCAGTACGAAATGTTATTCTCCCCTCATTCAAGGGAGTAAAATCTGCGCCAGAAACTGAAAAGGGGGAACACAAAGGAATTAACTCCAAACCCAAGGCCTGAGCAACAACCACATGGATGAAACTCACTGCAGACCCTGAATCCTCCATGGCCTGACAAGCAAAAATTTTAGAATCAGAAACCAAGGTTACAGGTAACAAAAACGTATTAACAGAATTAGGAGGTACCTGTACGCCTGAGTGACCCTCCTGGAGATCACTCAGGCGCTGGCGTTTCCCTGTAGTGACTTCGGCTTGGATGGGCAATCCCTCATGAAATGGCCAGGTTTTCCACAGTATAGACATAAGGCATTCTCCAATCGATGTCTCCTTCTAGCAGCAGCAGATGAAGAGCCTAACAACATAGGTTCTTCTCCAGAAGATTGAGAGGGAGATGGTGATTGAAATTGGGAAGGCATATTCTTAGAGAAAGTAGAAGGAGGTTTGACAGAAAAGCCTGGCCTAAACTGTACAGTCGACCCCCCTTGCTTTTCCTTGCGTCTCTCTCTAAGTCTTCTGTCAATAGTCGCAGCCAAAGCCATAAAGTCACTCAGGATTCAGGGATAGGATGGCTGACCATAGCATCCTTAACAGCGTCTGACAGCCCTTGTCTGAAAAGGGTTTTCAAGGGTTGATCAGGCCATCCAGTCGCCGAGCACCACTGGCGGAACTCAGAACAGTAGTCTTCAGCAGAGCGGCGACCCTGCTGAATAGATAACAAATGAGTTTCTGCCAATGCAGCATGGTCAGGATCATCATAAACTTGGCCCAAGGCCAGAAGAAATGTATCCAGGGAACTCCACTCAGTAGCATCTGAGGGGAGGGCCAATGCCCAATCCTGAGGGGGACCCTGGAGGAGGGAACCACGACAGCCACTTTTTCTGCTTCAGAGGGGAAAAAATTAAAATGAAAATACAAACGACAGGACTCCCGGAAAGTACGGTATCTGTCTGGGTTCCCATCAAAGTGATCCGGCAGAAGCATTTTAGGTCTCTGCTGGACACTGTGCATAGGAAAAACAGGGGCTGGCAGCGACACAGGTGGGTTTGCAGCGCCAGACGCAGGAATAGTCATGGCGTCCAGACGCTGCGACATTTGCGCAATTAAGCCAGCCATGCCCTGAAACTGATTCGTCAGCTCATCCAGGCGGTCGGTGACCGATAGATCGGTACTCATATTAAACCGCCAGGAGAGCCGACTAAGGGTATGGTCCTGCTATAATGTGAGGAGTAGGTCAGGGAAATACAAA
>ONZH01030214.1:0-41926 GCA_900303285.1 Rhinella marina
TGTACTGTGCGTTCTCTTGCAAAATAATTTTATATACGTGGTTCATACACACCGTCTGATCTGTTAGTACACGGCTGTGTACTAGAAATATAAAAAAATAGCCTTTTCATTGGCACCTGTACTTGCTTCTATTGCAAAATAATTTTATATATGTGGTTCATACACACCGTCTGATCTGTTAGTACAGGCTGTACCTAGAAATATAAAAAAATAGGCCTTTTCATTGGCACCTGTACTTGCGTTCTCTTGCAAATAATTTTAAACGTGGTTGTTAATACCCCCGTCTGACTGTTAGTACACGCTGTGTACCTAGAAATATTAAAAAAAAATAGGCTTTCATTGGCACACTGTACGTGCGTTCTCTTGCAAAATAATTTTATACGTTGTTAATACACACCGTTGATCTGTTAGTACACGGCTGTGTACCTAGAAATAAAAAAAAAAAAAAGACTTTTCATTGCACCTGTACTGTGCGTTCTCTTGCAAAATAATTTTATATACGGGGTGTTAATACCCACCGTCTGAAGCTGTTAGTACACGGCTGTGTACCTAGAAATATGAAAAAAATAGGCCTTTTCATTGGCACCTGTATCTGTGCGTCTCTTGCCAAAGATAATTTTATATACGTGGTGTTAATATTCACACCGTCTGAACTGTTAGTACACGGCTGTGTACCTAGAAATATAAAAAAATAGGCCTTTTCATTGGCACCTGTACTGTGCGTTCTCTTGCAAAATAATTGTATATACGTCGGTGTTAATACACACCGTCTGACTGTTAGTACACGGCTGTGAGGCAAAATATTGTAACCAAAAAAAAATAAATGCGGAGGGGGGCTAGCGGAATCGGACGTGGACGAGGACGGGGGCGCGGAAATGCTGTTGGTGGCCTTGTTGAAGCCAGTGGGGATACAATGCGTGCTGGTGAGGGTCAGCCAGGATCCCACTCATCCAGAATCCCTGCCTTTATGGGACAGTTAAGCAGGGGGCGGGTTACACCGCTGTTGAGGCCTGAGCAGGTTGAACAGGTGGTGCAATGGATAGCCGATAGCGCTTCCACACAGTTGTCCACCAGCCAGTCATCCACACAGTCTCACTCTGACCCTCCTTCCTCCACACCTGGCCAACAGAGTCATCCCACCATTGACCCCTCCCAGGAGCTCTTTTCGGGTCCTTTTTCAGATGTGCCGGAAGAATCCCAGGAGCTAGCAGAGGAATTTGTTTGTAGTGATGCCCAAACACTTGAGTATTCGCCATCTCCTGCTGATGTGGACCCTGAACCAGCATCTGTTATCATGAGCGATGATGATGATGAGACGCAGTTGCCATCAAGGGAGGCTGTTGGAATGTCCAGTGGGCAGGAGGAGGAGCAGAGTGAGGAAGTGGAAGAGGAGGTGGTGGATGACGAAATGACCGACCCCACTTGGCCAGGGGTGATGTCCAGCGGGGAAAGCAGTGGAGAGGTGGTGGTCTGCGCAGCACCGAAAAGGCAGCAAGAGGCAGAGGGATGTCCAGAGGCAGAGGGATGTCCACAGGCAGAGGGATGTCCACAGGCAGAGGACAGTCCAGACAGAGAAGTGAGGCCACAGCCAGCAGGGCCGAAGCTGTTCCCGGCAGCGGGCAGTCGCGCGAAGCTCCCCCATCGAGGCCTCGTACTTCTGTGGTGTGGAGATTTTTTAATGTTTGTGCGGATGACAAACTGAGCGCGGTTTGCACACTCTGCCACTCAAAACTGAGTAGGGGCTCTGAGAAGAGCAATCTGACCACCTCAGGCATGCGGCGTCACTTGGAAGTCAAGCACTGGGCTGAGTGGGAGAGAGCAAACGCAATACAACCTGCGCAAGGTCTTCCTGCCACTGCCTCTTCCCCTTTATTGTGTGCTGCCACTGCGGTCCAGACCTCCAGCCAGGACACCTCCACATCTGCCTCTGCCTCGGCTACTTTGGGGCCTTCTCCTTCAGCCTCCCCTTCCCCCGCATCTTCGCCTGCACCTTCACACTCCTCGTCCCATCAACTGTCCATCTCGCAGGCGTTCGACCGCAGGCGGAAGTACGCCTCGAGTCACCCCCAAGCCCAAGCCTTAAACTGCCACATCTCCAAACTGCTGGCCCTGGAGATGTTGCCGTTTAGGCTTGTGGAGACGCAGGCCTTCCGCGACCTGATGGCGGCTGCCGCACCTCGCTATTCCGTCCCCAGCCGCCACTACTTTTCCCGGAGTGCCGTCCCCGCCCTGCACCAGCACGTGTCGCGTAACATCAGGCGGGCCCTGAGGTACGCAGTCAGCGCAAAGGTCCACTTGACCACCGACTCGTGGACAAGCGCTTGCGGCCAGGGACGCTACATCTCTTTGACGGCACACTGGGTGAATGTTGTGGAAGCGGGGACGGGGTCGCAAACAGAGACGGCCTACCTACCACCCCCGCCCAAGATTGCCAGCATGGGTTCTGATAAACCCCCCTCCTCCTCCTCCTCCTCTGCCTTAACATCGCCCTCAGCCGCTAGCTGGAAGCGTTGCAGCACTGGCGCGGGGAGACGTCAGCAGGCGGTGCTTAAGCTCATCAGCTTGGGCGACAGGAAGCACAGCGCCCCAGAGGTGAGGGACGCCATATTGCAGCAGACGGAGATGTGGCTGTCGCCGCTGCAGCTAGGACCAGGCATGGTCGTGTGCGATAACGGCCGTAACCTGGTGGCGGCTCTGGAGCTTGCCGAACTCAATCACGTACCATGCCTGGCCCACGTTTTTAATCTGGTAGTCCAAAAATTTCTAAAGACTTACCCCAACCTGGCAGAGCTACTGGTGAAAGTGCGGCGCTTGTGCGCTCACTTTCGGAAGTCAACTGTAGCTGCTGCTAGCTTAAAAAAACTCCAGCAACGCCTCCATTTGCCTGAACATCGGCTGTTGTGCGACCTGCCGACTCGCTGGAATTCCACCTATTCCATGTTGGCCAGGGTGTGTGAGCAGCAGAGAGCATTGATGGAGTACCAGATTATGAATCCACGCGTGCCTCCAACTCAGCTCCCTCAGTTTGCCAACCACGAGTGGCCATGGATGGCAGACATATGCGATGTACTGCGTATCTTTGAGGAGTCCACCAAGAAGGTCAGCAGCGAGGACGCTATAGTGAGCGTAACCATCCCGCTCCTATGCGTCCTTAAAGAATCGCTCATCGCAATAAGGGAGAACGCATTGCACGCAGAGGAGACGGGGGTAGGAGGAGACGCAACGGAGCTACACAGTCAGACCACACTTTTGTCTGCTTCTCGGTGGCAGTTGCAGGAGGAGGAGGATGAGGAGGAGGAGGACGACGTGGAGGTGGCTGTGGAAGAGGAGGAGGATGCTGGCGGCGAGGGTAGCAGTCAGGCTGTGTGCGTCCCATTGGTTCAGCGCGGATGGGGCGGAGAGGAGGCGGAAGAGGAAGAGGAGGAAATGGCAAGTGATCCTTCTGGTGGGGGCAGTGACGTCATGCCTATTCAGAGTCTGGCACACATGGCTGACTTCATGCTGGGCTGCTTTTCCCGGGACACACGTGTTGTCCGGATAGTGGAGAACAAACTGTACTGGGTCTTCGCACTCCTGGACCCCCGGTATAAAGATAACGTCTCCTCTTTTATTCCGGTAGAGGAGAGGACGAATCGATTGCTGGAATACCAGAGGGAACTCGTGCAGAACATGATGGAGATTTTCCCACCCACCATCGCTGGCGGCAGAGAGGAGAGGGTCTCCCAGAGTCCCACAACATCGATCAGGCCCACAGCCACCAGGGGAACACTCTCCAAGGTGTGGGACACGTTCATGGCACCCCCTCGTGCAACTTCCATCACTGCGGGGCCCGCTATCAGCAGGAGGGACAAGTATCGGCGGATGTTGCGGGAGTACCTGGCAGACCGTACCCCTGTCCTCCCCGATCCCTCGGCGTCCTACACTTACTGGGTCTCCAAGTTGGACACGTGGCTGGAACTGTCCCTGTACGCCTTGGAGGTGCTTGCCTGCCCTGCCGCCAGCGTGCTATCAGAAAGGGTGTTCAGCGCAGCCGGGGGCATTATAACCGATAAGCGCAGCCGCCTGTCAACCGACAGTGCCGACAGGCTGACGCTAATCAAAATGAACAGCAAGTGGATTGACCCCGGACTTTGCTTCTCCAACAGTGGAAAGCAGCCAAAAGTGAAGTGCCATCTGTATGAAGTGCCATTTCCTCCTCCACCTTCTCCTCCTTAACCGCCGTAGAATTGCTCCGTAAAAAAAAAAATATATATATTTATGGCTCACTCTTGGGCCTACAAAATTTTTAAGAGGTCTCACCTCTTGGGCCTACAAACAATTTTTAGAGGTCTCACCTCTTTGGCCTCCAAAATTTTTAAGAGGTCTCACCTCTTTGGCCTCCACATAATTTTTTAAGGTTCACTCTTTGGTCCACATATTTTTTAAGAGGTCTCACCTCTTGGGCTACAAACAATTTTTCTCATGGCTCACCTCTTGGGCCTACAAACAATTTTTAAGAGGTCTCACCTCTTTGGCCTCCACATAATTTTTAAGAGGTCTCACCTCTTGGCCTCCACATAATTTTTAAGGAGGTCTCACCTCTTGGGCCTCCACATAATTTTTAAGAGGTCTCACCTCTTGGGCCTCCACATAATTTTTAAGAGGTCTCACCTCTTGGGCCTCCACATAATTTTTAAGAGGTCTCACCTCTTGGGCCTCCACATAATTTTCTCATGCCTCACCTCTTGGGCCTACAAACAATTTTTAAGAGGTCTCACCTCTTGGGCCTCCACAATAATTTTTAAGAGGTCTCACCTCTTGGGCCTCCACATAATTTTAAGAGTCTCACCTCTTGGGCCTACAAACAATTTTTCGCATGGCTCACCTCTTGGGCCTACAAACAATTTTTAAGAGGTCTTCACCTCTTTGGCCTCCACATAATTTTTAAGAGGTCTCACCTCTTGGGCCTACCAAACAATTTTTCTCATGCCTCACCTCTTGGGCCTTAATACAATTGTTAAGAGTCTCACCTCTTGGGCCTACAAAACAATTAAGAGGTCTCACCCTCTTCGGCCTACAAACAATTTTTATTATG
The DNA here is from genome assembly GCA_900303285.1 of Rhinella marina. Taxonomy (NCBI): domain Eukaryota; kingdom Metazoa; phylum Chordata; class Amphibia; order Anura; family Bufonidae; genus Rhinella; species Rhinella marina. The sequence continues at coordinate 5,075 of ONZH01030214.1, forward strand.
GCTCACCTCTTGGGCCTTAATACAATTTTTAAGAGGTCTCACCTCTTTGGCCTCCACTTAATTTTTTCGAGGGCTCACCTCTTGGGCCTCCACATAATTTTTTCGAGGGCTCACCTCTTGGGCCTCCATATAATTTTTTCGAGGGCTCACCTCAAGCTAACTTTGCGCACTCATTAAAATATTTTCACAACAAGGACCTAAGAGCCCTCGATGGGAGAGCTTTGTGTGGGGGCCTGTTATAGGGAAGAGATGCGGCCCTGCGGGCTCTAGCCTGCCTTCTCCATGAGCCTCTGGCCAGCCCACGGCCTCTTCCTGCCTTTTGCGGTCCTACGCATCCCTCAACATCCCCACTGCTTTACCTGCTAGACATGACACTGGGCCAGGTCGGGTCACTGACTTCGTCATACTCAACCACCTCCTCTTACACTGCCTCACTTTGCTCCAACAGCCTCCCTTGCTGGCAACTGTGTCTCATCATCGTCCCTAATCATTTTACACTTTAGTGCCCGTTCCACACCACCATCAGCTAGAGATGGAGCTTGCTCCAGTGTTTGGGCATCAGAACAAACAAAATCCTCAGATAGCTCCTGCGATTCTTGCATGGGTGGGAACACTGGGTTGATAACATTGGGCAGGGTGGGAGGAAGGAGGGTCAGAGTGAGGTCCCTGCAGTTTCTGCAGGCTATCGACGAGACTGGACTTTGTGGACTTGACTGGGTGGTGGACAGATTTAAAAGGAGAATCTAGAAGGAGAAGGAGGGGTTTGCCGAGCTGTCTGTAAGGGTTGCGGAAATCCAGACAGAACCAAGGCCCAAAACTTGGGTGGGGGTAGCAGGTTTGCCCGTCCCCGCCTCCACAACATTCACCCAGTGTGCCGTCAGGGAGATGTAGCATCCCCGGCCTCAAACCAAAGTGTTGGTGGTCAAATGGCCTTTTGCAGTAACCGTGTTACTCGGGCGTGGATGATGTTTTGGGACATGTGCCTGGGCAAGGCAGGGATGGCACAGAGGGAAAAATAGTGATGGCTTGATTGCTTTCCCCCTTGCCTATGCCATCTGTGGTTGTCATAGGCAACGTGATTTTAAGGGGTGCAGAATTTTATCTTCTTTTTTGTCTAGTTTGGCTTGGGGTCCATGGCAATGTAGAGGAAAGAAGGTTTCCTTGTATGGTCTCACTTTACAGAGAGGTTACATTGTCTTTGGAGTGTATTGTTGAGAGGCTGTGATAGTGGCGTAATAGTGCGACTTGGGCGCGTTATATGCACCCAGACATGCTTCCCCTGCTGTCCCAGTTGCATTCCAGCAGTGTTGGCATCCTTTTCTGAGGTTTCAGGGTGGACTTGGTGACCTCCAAGTGGTCGAATTGAGATTTCCAAGTGGCGAGCATTTTTTTCCCATAGACTTTAATGGGATTCAATATTCGGTCGAATAGTCGAATTTCGCGGTCTATTCGAATCGAATTTCGAACTTTCGAATATTTCACTACTCGCTCATCTCTAATTATTAACTATATGTATAATATGTACTGTTTTAGTGTCATTTTGTGCCCATTTTGGTTGGTGGTGTGCCCCGGGATTTTTTAAGTGTAAAAAGTGTGCCGCGGCTCAAAAAAGGTTGAAAATCACTGATCTAGACCACTCCCAGGCCAGCCTAACTCCAGGCCTGTATTACACTGTGGACACCTATATCCACAAGTGCAGTTTAATTGCCACCTAAATATCCACCATACCTCCTCATCTGTTGCCTGAAACTGTACTTTGTATTTTATACTGCTGGATGTGCCACAAGATACATTTTGCATTAAGTAAAGAGAGACTGTTCTACATTTACTTCTGGCCTGATTCTTCAAACCACCTTTCCTGAGGGAGTACACCGTGACACAACATCTGATCAGGGCCACCCAATACAAAAATGCACCCCAGAGTTCCAGTGAAGGACCATCCCATTAGTAGGTGACTATGGAGCCGACCACTTTCCACTAAGGTCTATTTGTTATGGAGTTAGGGTCCTACAGGGGCCGATCCCAGGCCAATAACAAGCACCGATCAACAACATGCAAGGCCACTGGCGTTTATTTAAAGGGCCTTTCATACAGCCCGATGTAAAATGAATGCAGGAAGAACAGTCACTAGTTTGAATGTTGGACCCTGGAATTAGTTTGTACGTTGGCCCTATCCTCGGCCCGTGTCAAAGGACCCTTACCCTGAAATGACCTTCAACTATTGTCCTGTTAAGATACCCCATTTATATCTGTGACTTCAGTCATGTCAGTCTCTATAATTAAATGTATATGCCAAATAAAATAACAGGCTGAAAAGTTCATGAATATAACAATAATAACACAAAAACATAAATAGAAAATCTGATTAATAGCACAGTAAATGAAGAAATGTGTAATTTGGCCTTGACTCCATTGATAAGAATTTTGCCTTGGGTTGAAGGTAGGGTTTCTAGTAACTTACCAGCCAAACCGGTAATTTAGTACCCCTGTCAATACCGGTAATTTTTTTCTACCGGCAATAATAATTTCCGGTATTCCTATATGGACTGTTACTAATGAGCGCTTGTGTGTGGGGGCGCTAATGGGGGCATTATTGTTACTGGGGGCACCAATGGGGGCATTAATATTATTGGGGCACTAATAGGGCCGCGGACACTTATGGGGGCATTAGTATTACTGGGGGAACTAGTAGGGGCATTATTAATTCTGGGGGGCACTAATGGAGGCATTACTATAACTGTAGGTTCACTAATTGGGCAATTAATAATTCTGAGGGGCACTAATGGAGGCATTAGTATTACTGGGGGCACTATTAATTCTTAATTATTAATTCTGGGGTGCACTAATTGGGGGCATTATTATTTCTGGGAGGGCACTAATGGAGGTATTACTATTACTAAGGGGCATTATCAATTCTGGGGGGGCACTAATGGAGGCATTAATATTACTGTTGGGCACTAATGGGGGCACTATTAATACTATGAGCCACATAATGACATGGAGACACCCCATAGTAAGCAATGTCCCTACAATGACACCCCCTATGGAGTGTGGCTTAACTTGGCCTGTATTTTTCATTGGGAAAGGTGGCAACTAGTGTTGAGCGAACTTGTGGTTTCAAGTTCGGTGTACAAGGTTTGGGTTATCTAAGAATTCCGTTATGGATTCCGCTACCATGGACCATAAGTTATGGTCCATGGTAGCGGAATCCATAACGGAATTCTTAGATAACCTGAACCTTGTACACCAAACTTGAAACCACAAATTCGCTCAGCATTAGTGGCAGCCCTTGTTGAAGGCCTGAGTAATCTGAGATAGACTGGTTGCTAGGGACAAGCTTCTTGACAACCTTATATAAAAGATTGTGGTGGTTGGGCAGTGTCCATAGCAACCAGACTGTCAGACAGGATTGTTCAGCTTAAAGCTTTATTGACACTGAACTAACAGAACGAAAGCATCTCATTGTGCCATCCACCTGTCAGACTTCATTAGTAATCAGATTTTTTTTTTAAATTAGTCTTAATTGGTGACATTTTTAATAGCATAGTCACGCTGTTCCAAAACATTTCACATTATTTCCTGCACCCTCAGAATGATATCGAGTACTCACCCACACACTTTACTGTAGTGACATTTCCCGAGGAGCAGAATTCTCTAGAAAAAGAAGAACTGGTGAACTGTGCTGTAGGGAAATGCTGAATTTATTGGCACTCAACCTGGCCAAATACATTTCTTTTAAAGGGGTATTCCAGTTAAAAACATTTGTCACCAATACAATGGATAGGGAAAAATTGTTAGCTTGGTTGGGGGGGGGGCTTACCATTAGACCCCCAGCAATCTCTGTATTTTATCTTACAAATATGATGACTATAACTGCACCAAGTTTAAAGGGGTTCTCTGCTCCGGACAATCCTTACCTATAAGTTAGTCACTGACCGTCGCCCAGGTGGGACCAGCCACAATCAGCTATTTCTTGGAGAACTAGCAATAAGCGTTCATATTCACTGCAGCGCCACCACAGGTGGGATGAAGCATCACACTGTTGTTGGCGGTCTGTGCCTGCTGCTGCCGGGTGCCCTTCCTTTGTTTCTGTCTTCTGATATTCCACAAGGGTGGATTCACACAAGGGCCCATTCACACGATCAATGGTCACGTTGCCCGTATTGCAGCCGTGTGAACTCCATGGTGCTGATGTGGACCCATTGACTTGAATGGTTTAGTGATCCGTATATCTTTTGAGGAGGGAAGGCAAGGATCGGAAGCCCACGGAAATACACGCTTTTGTGAGCTTTCGGGTCCGTGTCTCCGCACCCCAAAAGATTTTGGGTATTTTGCAGATCGCGGATCGATTCAAGTCAATGGGTCTGCACCGCAATACAGGATTCACATTGCTGGTGACCATGTATTGCGGACTGCTATTTGCGGCACCATATGGTTGTGTGAATGAGCCCTAAGTGCAGCATTTTTGGTGGCATTTTTCTTGTGTTTCTTTTTTTTTTTCCTGTGAAAAACGTCACTTCCAGATGTTGCATATCGGCAATTAGTAAAATACAAACTTTTTTGGTGTTCTGTTTTATGATAGTATCCTGGTGTTTTTTTTGTCCCTCTTAATTTTTTTTTCTTTCAAAGTGCAACATGCTCTGGGTGTGGTCAAGCATTTTCTCATACATTTCTGTATAGGAAAAATAAAAGTCTGGAAAACATGCAATAAAAATGTTATGTCACTAAAAATGCGTCCACTCCCTGACCCGCTTTTTCAAAAAACGAGGCTCTAAACTGAAAAAAAAAAACAAATTGTGCACAGGCACGGGGTGCTCCATACTTTCAGAACTATAATTTTCTGGCTTAGGGCTCATGCACACAAATGTATTTTTCATCCATTTCCATTCCGTTTTTTTACAGCTCCATATGCGGAGCCACTCATTTCATGGGGCTTGGAAAAAAATGGAAATGACTCTGTGTGCATTCCATGTCCATATATTCGCATGTCCATTCCGTCAAAAATAGAACATGAACGCTGTTGCGTGTCCTGCTTGGTGGACAAATGGACTAGCGCCATTGTTATAATGGATCCGCCAAAAAGTGGATGCAACGGCGGATGTCTATCAGTTTTTTTGGCGGATCCGTATTTTACGGAACGCCGAAAATACATCAGGTCGTGTGCCAGGTCAGCCCCTTAACGGGGTAATATGTTCTCCCAAAGCATGGCCAGGAACAGCCAGGGGCTCTTACCCTTCCCCTCGTACGAATCTGCTGTAGTAGCCCTCTTTCCCGCATGTCAGGATTTGAAGATTTTGGTGATGGACACAAACTCCCGTCTAAAACCGTTCTTTTCGCACCGCGGTCGAGTGCCACAGCAAGGCCGGTGCTCCACAAAACTGCAAGGATAAAGGTCCGTAAGCCAGATGAATTGCAAACTGCATCCAAAAAGTGCAAAAATCAGAGAAAAAATACTAAGTAAAAGTTGAAAAAATTTTATTAAAAAGTCAAATTAGCGGAATATCGGATTCTTACTCGTAACCATTTTATACGTATTAGTAAATCATTATTGCTATGGCGAGATAGAAGTGCGGCCATATTGGTTTTTACCTTGACTGGTTCACTATAAGTTGCTGAGAAGTTAATTCAACAGACAGACAAAAACTTTTGCTGAGGATGAGTTGGATAATTTAAAAGTAATCTCCAACTCTCAAGATGTTTTTTAGGTTGATTTTGTGCCTATATATAATGCAGAACCATAAATCCCCCGTATAGACATAGATTTAAAGCATATCTTTCTGCCTGCAGCCACCACTAGAGGGAGCTCACTCCTTACTGTGTTATATATGTAACAGTATGCAGTACACTCTCCAGCTCCCCCTTGTGGTGGCTTCTTGTAGTCAGAAAGTCTGCGAGTAAAAAATATTCAGATTGGGCAAGTAAAAGCTCAACGGGAAGTCATCAGTGATGCAGCTGACAGCAGATTTATAGCCCATATCTATAGTCTTTGCTCAATGTATTTATCTCAATCTGCTCCAATGCATACCTATCTCAAGGTGTTAAGCCCTGCCCCCAAAACATCAACAACACCCCTTTCTTATACACATTTGCATAACCACCTGGAATATTGAAAAGTATACTAATGTCACGAGTGGTCTTGCGTCTGGAATCAGACGTTCTGCGCGGCTTTCTAAGTGACAGGTTTGACAGGCTATTCCCTGTGGTTTGGGTGCTGTTCACCACACCCCTTTCCCTCAGCTGTTGCCGCTGGGCAATTAGCTGTCTCCTACTTACCTCTTCCTCTCCCAGTATCCCTTGCGGTTTATATCTGCTACATACCTGGTTGCGAGTGGTGTGGATCTCGGCTGAGATCCTGTTGCTGAGTTCTACTTAAAGTTAAGTGTTTTCCCTTCCTTTGGTTATTCCTGTTTGAGTCTCCTGTTCCTCCTTACGCTTGGAGGAACAGGTTACTCTCTTGTGTCATTAGACTGCAGGGTGTTCTAGGGTTTATTCAGATTAGGTTCCTGTGTATGAGCTTTCCTACCACCCGGGTTAGTTCATACTGGTAGCCAGCTAGGGCCTAGTCTTAGGGTCCCCTGCAGGAGGTGACCAGTTCCCTGGTTTTGTCTGTTCCCATCCCTCATACGCTCGGTGTGGCTTTTCCCCCCACACCCGAGCGTGACATTGTAAACCGCCACTAACAAAAATTTATGTCATTTTTGTGCTGACATGGATGCTATTGCTACACTGGCTGAACGGCTGCAGGGACTCAGCTTGGAGGTGGCTGACATCCGCAACCAGATTCAGAGACCACAGGCTGGTGGTTCTGGGGGTGCTGAGTGTCAGGCCTGTTTGGAGCCTAAGGTCCCCCTCCCGGATAGATTTTCTGGGGAATGTGATAATTTTGTTCTTATTTAGGGAGGCGTGCAAATTGTATTTCAGACTGCGTCCACATTCTTCTGGTAATGAGGAACAGAAGGTTGGTGTGGTCATCTCGCTGCTTAAAGGGGATGCGCAGTCATGGGCCTTTTCTCTACCGGCCGGATCGCTGTCTCTCCGGTCGGTAGATGAATTTTTCAAGACCCTAGGGATTATCTATGATGACCCAGATCGTATCTCCCTGGCGGAGACCCAGATACGTAACCTTTGTCAGGGTGAGCGGCCGGTTGAGACTTATTGCTCTGAGTTTCGGAGGTGGGCGACCAATACTGAATGGAACGATCCGGCTTTACGTAGAAAATTCTGTCAAGGTTTGTCTGAAAGGCTGAAGGACGCTTTGGCCTTTCAGGAAACCCCTGTGTCTTTGGAAGCCGCTATGTCTCTTGCTGTACGCATGGATAGGCGCCTGAGAGAGCGATATAGGGGCCCCCGCTCTCAGGACGTACTATCACATAGTGTACCAGCTTCCTATGATACTTTGGGTGAATATTCCCCTAGGTTGATGTCTGGGGATGAACCTATGCAATTAGGGGGAGCCACTCCTGTAGCCACCCGTAAACATCTTGGTAATAAAAAGGGTGTGTGTTTTTTCTGTGGTCAGAAAGGACACTTTATCAATGTATGTCCATGCTTCCTGTCTCTAAAAGAGAGAAAGGAAAAGGGGGCGTTGAATTCTCATCTCACTCTTGGGGGGGTGGGTAGGGAGACTGAAAATGTGCATTTGTCTTCATCCTGCAGTACCCGTTTTCTCCTGACTGCCGAGGTGGCGCTAGAATCTAAGGTTGTGAAAATTGAGGTGTTTATTGACAGCGGGGCAGGGGTGAACTTGATTGATGCTCAGTTTGTCCGTATGCATGGATTGTCACCAAGTTCTTTGGATAAGAGGATTTCTGTGTTTGCCATTGATTCTGCACCTCTCTCTCAGAAGTGTTTGTCTCAGATGGTGCATGATATCAAATTAAGAGTGGGTGAATTTCATCAGGAGCTTATTTCTTGTTTTGTGTTGGAAGGTCTTCCTGCTCCTGTGGTTCTGGGTTTACCGTGGTTAAGCAAACATAATCCGTCCATTGACTGGCATACTAGACAAATTGTGGATTGGGGGCGATTATTGTGTTGACAATTGCCTTAATACATCTTTTTCTGCTTTAACCACTAAGACTCTTCCTTCTTTTATATCGGATTTCTCTGATGTATTTTCTGAAGGTGGATGTCAGGATTTACCCCCTCACCGGGAATACGATTGTCCTATCAATCTTATCCCTGGAACAAGATTGCCTAAATCTAGGCTGTATAACCTTTCTGGACCTGAGAGAACGGCCATGAAGGAATATATTGCTGAGAGTTTGGCCAAAGGACATATTAGGCCTTCCAAATCTCCTGTGGCAGCAGGGTTCTTTTTTGTTAAAAAAAAGGACGGATCCCTTAGGCCATGTCTGGATTTCCGTGAACTCAATAGGATTACTGTCCGTGATCCGTACCCCCTTCCTTTGATTCCTGACTTGTTTAACCAGATTGTGGATGCCAAGGTGTTCTCCAAGTTGGACTTAAGGGGGGCATATAATCTGGTCAGGATCAAGGAAGGGGATGAATGGAAGACGGCCTTTAACACTCCTGAGGGCCACTTTGAGAACCTGGTCATGCCTTTTGGGTTGACCAATGCTCCTGCTGTCTTCCAGCATTTTGTTAATGACATTTTTCATCATCTTGTGGGGAGGTTTGTAGTCGTGTATTTGGATGACATACTAATCTATTCTCCAGATATTGTGACACATAAGGATCACGTGAGGCAGGTGTTGCAAATCTTAAGAGATAACAAGTTGTATGCAAAATTAGAGAAATGTGCTTTTGCTGTACATGAGGTGCAATTCTTAGGATACCTGCTTTCATCTTCAGGTTTTCGTATGGATCCAGAGAAGGTCTGTGCTGTTCTGAACTGGGACCGACCTGAAAATCTGAAGGCTCTTATGCGATTTTTGGGGTTCACCAACTATTACCGAAAATTTATTAAGAACTATTCGACTATAGTTAAACCCTTAACTGACATGACTAAGAAAGGGACGGATGTCTCTGTGTGGTCTGATGCAGCGTTGCAAGCCTTCTCCGCTGTTAAGGAGTGCTTTTCCTCTGCCCCTATATTGGTGCAGCCAGATGTGTCACAACCTTTCATTGTGGAGGTTGACGCATCCGATGTGGGGGTAGGAGCTGTGTTATCACAGGGCCCGTCACCTGGTAAATGGCGCCCATGGTGCTTTTTTTTCGAAGAAACTCTCTGTGGCGGAGAGAAATTATGATGTGGGTAACCGAGAGTTACTGGCCATTAAGTTGGCTTTTGAGGAATGGCATCATTGGTTGGAAGGGGCGAATCATCCAATCACGGTATTCACTGATCACAAAAATCTGGCTTACCTGGAGTCGGCTAGACGACTTAATCCGAGGCAGGCCAGATGGTCTTTGTTCTTCACCAGATTCAATTTCATTGTCACATACCGTCCTGGGGTTAAGAATGTGAAGGCGGATGCCTTGTCACGTAGTTTTCCCGGGGGTGGTGATTTTGAAGATCCTAGCCCTATACTGTCTGAAGGAGTGGTGATATCCGCTCTTTACCCTGATCTTGAGGCTAAAGTGCTTGAGGCCCAGGGAGATGCGCCGGAGTCTTGCCCTCCCGGGAAGTTGTTTGTTCCTTCTGATTTGCGTTATAAGGTTTTTGAGGAGCATCATTCTTCGGTGCTTGCGGGACACCCTGGGAGTAAATCCACTGTCGACCTCATCTCTCGTAGATTCTGGTGGCCAGGTCTGCGTAAGTGTGTTGAGGAATATATGTCAGCCTGTAGTGTCTGCGCACGCTCTAAGGTGACACATACTCGTCCCTCTGGACCCCTACTTCCATTACCCATCCCGTCCAGACCATGGACTCACCTATCCATGGACTTCATCACTGATCTGCCTGAGTCGTCTGGTAAGACAGTTATTCTGGTGGTTGTAGATCGTTTTAGTAAAATGGCGCACTTTATTGCATTACCTGGACTCCCCAATGCTAAAACTCTTGCACAAGTGTTTGTTGACAATATTGTGAAACTTCATGGCATTCCCACTGACGTTGTCTCTGATCGTGGGACTCAGTTTGTGTCCAGATTCTGGAGGGCGTTCTGTACTCGGCTCGGGGTACAACTGTCTTTCTCCTCTGCCTTTCATCCCCAGACGAATGGACAGACTGAGCGTACCAATCAGAATCTGGAGACTTATTTGAGATGCTTTGTCTCTGAGAACCAGGAGGAGTGGTCCTCGTTTTTGTCTCTGGCTGAGTTTGCCATAAATAATCGCAGACAGGACTCCACTGGTAAGTCACCATTTTTTGGTGCATATGGCTTTCACCCGCAGTTTGGCACATTTTGTGGTTCTGATACTTCTGGTATTCCTGAGGAAGAACGTTTTTCGTCATCATTGTCTTCCATATGGCGAAAAATTCAAAGTAACTTGATAAATATGGGTAACAAGTACAAACGTAGTTCCTTCATGGAAGTTGGGTCCAAGATTTATTGGCCCATATAAAAATCACGGCCATTATTAATCCTGTAGCATTTCGTCTTGAACTTCCGCAGGCCCTGAAAATCCATAATGTGTTTCACAGATGTTTGTTGAAGAGGTATGTTGAACCTCTGGAGCCATCTCCCTTGCCACCCGCGCCTGTCTTGGTGGATGGTAATTTGGAATTTCAGATTGTCAAGATCATTGATTCTCGAGTTCTTCGTGGGACCCTTCAATATCTGGTTCATTGGAAGGGTTATGGTCCTGAGGAGAGGTCATGGGTACCGGCATCTGACGTGAATGCCAGTCGTTTGGTAAAAGCCTTTCACAGGTGTCACCCTGATAAAGTTGGTCCTGGGTGCCCGGAGGTCACCCGTAATAGGGGGGGGTAATGTCACGAGTGGTCTTGCGTCTGGAATCAGACGTTCTGCGCGGCTTTCTAAGTGACAGGTTTGACAGGCTATTCCCTGTGGTTTGGGTGCTGTTCACCACACCCCTTTCCCTCAGCTGTTGCCGCTGGGCAATTAGCTGTCTCCTACTTACCTCTTCCTCTCCCAGTATCCCTTGCGGTTTATATCTGCTACATACCTGGTTGCGAGTGGTGTGGATCTCGGCTGAGATCCTGTTGCTGAGTTCTACTTAAAGTTAAGTGTTTTCCCTTCCTTTGGTTATTCCTGTTTGAGTCTCCTGTTCCTCCTTACGCTTGGAGGAACAGGTTACTCTCTTGTGTCATTAGACTGCAGGGTGTTCTAGGGTTTATTCAGATTAGGTTCCTGTGTATGAGCTTTCCTACCACCCGGGTTAGTTCATACTGGTAGCCAGCTAGGGCCTAGTCTTAGGGTCCCCTGCAGGAGGTGACCAGTTCCCTGGTTTTGTCTGTTCCCATCCCTCATACGCTCGGTGTGGCTTTTCCCCCCACACCCGAGCGTGACAACTAAGCACCGTGAGGGAGGTACACAGACTCCATGTGACTTCATCCTATGTATCCATAGGCACTCCATGTGCCAGTATGGTGCCTATATAGCGCTGCTATGGGGGAATGCCATGGTATATGTTGCCATAAAAAAATAAAAGTCATACAAAGAATCTTAAGAGATATCCTGGCAAATTCAGCTATCGCAATCCAAAAATGGGAGGGGCTTATGCAGGTCTTGCCCAGGAGTGGGCGTTCCTATCTAGTTTGGCCATTCCCAAGGTGGGGCTTAAAGAGCACCTGTCACTGCTCCTGACATGCCTGTTTTAATAGCTTCATGCATTCCCCACGTACTAACAATTCTGGAGCATCTATTCTTATGTCTCTGTGTTGTGTCATTCCTTTATTATTTCTACTTGAAGTTATGAATGAATTGCTAGCAGTCTGCAGTAAGGGTACAGAGGGGTGGTAACCAGTTAGAGGTGTGTCTGAAAATGGCAGCACTTATTCGATAGAGTGAGTCTATGCAGGTGCCCGCCCCCAACTGATTACCTCCCCTCTGTACCCTTACTGCAGACTGCTAGCAATTCTATATATAATAACTTCTAGTAGAAATAATAAAGGAATGGCACAATATAGAGCCATAAGAATAGGTGCTTCAGAATTGTTATTACATGGGGAATGCATTAAGCTATTAAAACAGGAATGTCAGGAGCGGGGAGAGGTCCTCTGTAAATGCCCCAAATTTACAAACAAAGGTGCAGGAGAGGCCCAAGAAGTCTACAGACACCATAATACCGTAAAATGCATGAGCCCTTATTCTTCTGGGCATGAACATCCTGTCACGTGACCTTCACAAAGCATATGTCATGTGACCTTCATGCAGCATATGTTCTTTTGATGCTACCATGGCAACGACAGAGCAAGCATAATATTTCCAGTTAGGGGAACACAAAAAGATATAGATTTGAGTTGTCATCCAGAATGTAGTAAAGAGGGGTCATCTACCCTCTCCAGTCAACCCAGTCTTTAGACACATTCAAAAATTTCATGAAAGAGACAAGCGCATGGATAACTCGAATCCTTATTACCTTGAAAACCCTAATTGCTTACATGTCAAATTCCCATACAAGCTTCTCCATCCATCAGAGCAAACGGTTCTCCAGGAGCCGGCGGTGTACGCCTGCAGCACGCCGATCCGGCCGCTCAGCCGCACTACAACATAGTTTACAAATTATGTTACTGTCTCATAAAAGTTCAGTGTCCATGAAAGGACCTTGTTGTAGGCCCATGTCTTCACATAATGATGGGCCAGCAGAAGACAACCCCACTTGGAGGTGATTTTGGAGCTGATCACTTGTCTCTAGGGTCTAGTTCTTATGGGATGATTCACAAACAACTTTTTATATCTCCTAGATGATATGTTCTGAGTGTGGACCTTATATCTTCAGTATAGTTGGTAGTGGCCTTCAGAATCGTGTCCTCTGGTGGGCCCAGTGGAGGTATTCCACCGACTTTCCTTTCCAATCACCAGTGGATTTGGGTTCCTTGGGTTACCCAGATGAAACTACTCTCTGGGCCCAAACCCCATATTATTAATAAAGTCTAATTGACATAGACCCTAGTGGAAAATGATTAGCTCAAAAGGAAACTCCAAAAGGATTTTTCCTCTTGGATCTCTGGGGCCCATTATGGCTTCATAGACTGGGCCCACCGGAGGATACTCTGGTGGGCCATTCCGACCCTGTTTCCAATAGCTTATACTGTATATTATTACCCTTCTTGTCCCTCCACATTTCCTCCTGGTCTTGCTTGCTCAGATTCATTATTACTCACATCATCTGCTCATGGTTCCTCTTGGGAGGGACCTAAAACAAGTCTGTGCAGTGCAGGGATGCAGCTTATTGTATAGCCGGCCACATACGGAGGTGGTGGTCACCAATGGTGGGTAACGAGGGTTCTTTTGTAGAACATAAGGAAAAATTTATTACAACTGGCTTATTCTAAGGCCCCATTTACACGACCGTATTATTGCTGACCCGCAATAATATGGGGGCCGCCCAGCGTGTGTTCCGCACCGCTCGGAACACATGCCGGGCGGCCCCATTCAAAATGCCTATACTTGTCCGTGTATGCGGACAATTATAGGACATGCTTCATATTTTTCAGCGGAGCCGTGGCACGGAGCTAGCTCTGTTCGGCGGCTCCTGGCTCCCATAGAGGTGAATGGGGCCGCATCTTTTCCGCAATATTGCGGAATAGATGCGGCCCCATTCATACGGTCGTGTGAATGGGGCCTTAATAAAAAGTGCACTGGAGTAAGATGGGCCAAATTTATGAGGAAGCAAAGGCCCCAAATTTTGGTGTGTCTTCTGGTAGTCCATGATGTAGAAAATCAAATCTTATGGCTGGCGTAAATTATCCTAAATCTGTTGGGACATTAAAGTTCTCACCCTCCTACTAAGTCCCACCAACCTTTTAAGAGTGCCATGTATGTAGTCACAATTATAATTAAAGACCTCCCGCAAAAAATGTTATTCTCTGACCTGTTAGAAAGGTGCATGATATAATCTGTAGTGAATGTCATTTTCTTATCAGAGGCGGAAATTGAGAGTTTCCACTCTCTTATTGTAGCCGGGTCATATGACCAACTCCCTGACCTCCAACTGACCCAGGACAGGAAGCCAGTCACTTCTCTATTCATTCCTATGAGACTGAAAGTGAGGCTCCCATAGGAATACATAGAAAATTAGACTTCCTGTCCACACATAAGGTGCTGTGTGAGTTGGTGGGTCTAATTCCTAGTCACATGACATAGCTAAGAAACTTCAGGATGATATAACTCAAAATTTCAGCTACTGGTAAGAAAATGACATTCACTACAGATTACATCATGTACATTTCTAGCAGGACATGGAATAAATTTTTTGCGGGAGTTCTTCTTTAAGCCTTGGCATACGGGTTTAAAAAAATCCCATCCCCCCAAGTGTTTTTGGACACCCCAAATAGGGATAGGCTGTGATTACCACATCTGAGTTCATCATCTCCATCTGGACAGTCGTAGACTCCGTCGCAACGTTTGGACTTCAGGATACATTTGGAAGAGGATTGGCAGCGGATCTTCCCAGGACATGTGTAGTGAACTAGGGGAAAAAAGTTAAAATAGGTCTACCATTATATCTCAGGCTTCTGTGCCCCTCCTCAGGTTTTATGCTGCAGATCTTCTAGTTCTGATTGGCTTCTGTGTATAAGCACAAGCCCTTCACAGGCTCAGAAAATCTATGAATCTGGAGCTCATCACCATTACGGCAAGGGCAGGATGGACTACAAGCAATACGGCATGTATACGGTCTATAGGGCAGATTGTGCAGCTCCTCCTTCAACCAGTCATATGACGATGACATCACGGATCCGTAGCAGGCAGTTTAGGGAGCACCTAAGTCACTGGCACTGAACGAGGCATTTAACACACTGATAGGTAAAGCTGAGCAAAATCTGTTCTGCACCAACAACAAAAATCATTTTATTTCTTGTAATCTGATTAGGTGCATATTTTTGCATTTTCATTTCCTAATATATCCATATAGAAACCTGATCTCTGTTTCTGATACAGTTCTCTAATTCTCCTGTATAGGCATCTACTGTATTTAAAAAATAAAATTATTTTTCTTGAAGCCGCCACTAGAGGGAGCATAGAAGCTTACTGCATACTGTTTATACATTGAACTCAATATTAGCTCAGTATACAGAACACTCCCTCTAGTGGTGACAGCCAGAATTCAATTATTTAAAGAGTTTGCGCCACAGGATAGGGGATATGAGTCTGACCAGTTGGGGTCTGACTGATGGGACCCCACCAATCAGAGAACGGTGTTCCTGTGTCTCCCTGTATGAATGGAGTGTGCACATAGCCACTCTATTTATGTCTATAGGACTGTCTGAGATTGATGGCAGCTTTTCTTCAGCAGTCCCAGAGAGACAGCAGTGTTCATGCTGCATTCATACTGGGAGACACAGGACCCCATTTCTCTTGGTCGGTAAGAGTCCCAGAGGTTGGACCCCCGTGATCACACTTATTCCTTATCCTGTGGCACAAACTCTTGAAATGAGTGGATTCTGGCTGTCTGCAGCCACCACTAGGGGGAGCTTACTGTATACTGGGTTAATATAGAGTTCAATATGTCCTTTGGCACATGTCCTATTGAAGACTGTACAATTTTTGAGCTTTGAACATTTACACCGATGGAAAAGAGTAAGCAGGGATCAGTTGTGGCCTCCTGTGACCCAATAGATTTATTAATAATAGATGAGATTAATTTAATATAAATTATAGGTCAATTGAGGACCTTCTCGAATATGTGCCTCTTAAAGGGGTTGTGTCGCAAAATATATTCTACATTTCGTAAACCAGCACCTGGATCAGAATACTTTTGTAATTGCCTGTAATTAAAAATTTAGCATAGCCACTGAGCTACTCAAAAAAAAATGTATGTGTATGGCGCCACCTGCTGTTTGTTCTTTTCCTTATTTTTTTGTCCGTTTCACTGAGCTGATTAAACATGCTCAGTTTAAATCCTCAACTGCCGCCAGCTATATATTCTGTTAGAAGCTGTAGCACTTACAGAGAGACAGCTGCAGCAGAAAGGACACGCCCCATAGGCTGACAGCTTGAAATAAATCTAGCAGAGCAATTGGAGAAACGAATTGGGGAGATCTCTGGATCCATCTGAGGTACAGGGCTGGTTCTAGCTTTGTTAGAAAGGTAATTTTATGTACTATATCAGGGATGCCCAACCTGCGGCCCTCCAGCTGATGCAAAACTACAACTCCCAGCATGCCCGGATAGCCTACAGCAGGGCATGATGGGAGTTGTAGTTTTACAACAGCTGGATGAGCATCCCATTACTATATAATACTTTTCAAATTCCATCAATCATGGCATAACCCCTTTAATAAGTCTGGCGCACCGGTGTACGAAATGGCGGTTTTAATCAATTTCCGCTGTATCTATGCAGGGGATTTGGAGCTCTGTATCAGAAAAGCTATATTAAGAAATGATTCGAATTTTGGAAGATTCACGTTTTTCTGCGTCATTGGCTTCTCATGTAAAATCCCGATCGATACGCGGCCTGCCTTCTGCCCGCTAGACGGCCCCGCCGTCAGTTTTTCGAGGCGAGCAGATCTGAGAGGAGACCCGCGGAAGATTAATGCCTCCTAGAAGTGCACAGGGACCAGACATTAGACACGGTTAGACAGTGAATTCTCGCTAAGTAGAAGAGTGCATGAAACTCATCCGGCGTAATGAATGTCTACTGTCCAATTAAGCCATTAATACGCTGATAAACAAGCCATCAAGTCATCGGCCATTCATCGCGCCCTCAGACAGCCAAGGTGAGGAAGGTCAGCTCGCTTTTGCTTAATGAAAAAGAAGCCGCTAACCGTCTCCATTCTTCCTTTCAAGTGGCTTGTAAAACATTTAATCCCTGACAATTTAATGGAGACGCCGCTGAATAATGAATAGCGCTCACCAATCAGGCCGGTAGCAATCACCAGGGCGATAGCCAGGACGGCGAGGAGGAGGATGATGACATATTTCATGGGGATGATGGGATGGCACTTGGAGGATCCATCACTTTCTCGGGTCTCTGGGAGGGAAAACAAAAATTTAGAAACATACAAACAATCTGAGGACGTCAAGAAAGGCGCCATGTTAGAGTTTCCCGCCTGTCATGACATTCGCTATACTTCCAGTTGGGTTGTTTGAAGGGGCTGTGGTGCTCCGGTCAGCGCTATGGACAGCGCCATCCTTTGTATAGTGGCTGTTCTTGGTATTGCAGCTCAGTCCCACTCACTTGGCCATGTGACCAATGAACATGATGTCACCAGCCTAGTAAGAGGGCGTGGCGTTCGATCGCCTGAGCACCATGGCCTCTTAAAACCGCTGATCGGCAGGGGTCCTGGGAGTCGGACCACCACTGATCTGAGGATAGGTCATTGATATTCTACTTCCATTAAAGGGGTTGTCCCACGAAAAATATTCTACAGTTTTCAAACCAGCACCTGGATCTGAATACTTTTGTATTTGCATGTAATTAAAAATGTCATGTAGCCAGTGAGTTATTCAATAAAATGTATCTGTATAGCGCCACCTGCTGTTTGTTTTTTTTCTTATTTCTTTGTCCTGCTTACTGAGATGGTCGCACATGCTCAGTTTCATCCTTCAACTGCCTCCTAAGCTGTTATAGGGAGAAAGCTGCAGAAGAAAAGACACTGCCCTTGAGCTGTCAGCTTGATATAAATCTAGCAGAGCAATGAATGGGGAGATCTCTGGATCCATGTGAAGTATATTGCCATGGAGAACCCCTTTAAGACTTGAAAGCTGGCAGTCACTAGAACACTTGTTCGGCCAAAGCTCTTCCATGCACACTCGGTTTGGCCGAGAATGCATGTGTTTTCAGTAGGGAGAGCGGAATTAGCTGCTGGAAGACACCTATGACAGCTTATCTCCCTGGAGAACAAAGGATCAGACATGTTAGAACACATCCGATACTGTTTGGTCTGGCTAAAATCTGTGGGTTTGGCCAACATAAGTCTGCCAAAGCTTAAAGGGGTTTTCCTGGAATTGAAGAAAGCAGTTTTGATTGGTGGGGAGCGACTCCAAGCATCTCTGACAATCAGCTGTTGATGCCATTGGCCTCTGGGCAGCTCAGTCCCATTCAAGTGAATGGGATTGAGCTGCAATACCAAGCATGGCCACTATACAATGCATGGTGCTGTTTAGAGATGAGCTAAAAGATTCTACAGAATGATTTTGTCCAATCAGCAGAGCTCTTAGAATCAATTTGTCCAATCAGCAGGGCTTCTTCATTTGCATAAGCCCTGCTGATTGGACACAATAATTCTGTAAAATCTTTTAGTTCATCTCTACCACTATTTGCGGTGTAGTATGAGGAAACTGCATGACTCACCCAAACGCTTAAAAAATCTGAACGGCAGGGGTACCAGGTGTCGGACCACCACCGATTGGATGATGTTTCTCAAGGATAAGTCATCAGTATTATAATTTTTTTATTTTTTTGTGAAAACCCCTTTAATTGACATGAAAACAGAGGTGCACTTACTTATGCAAAATGTTATTTTACACCCCAGATCGAATTCATCTCATCTTAGGGCTTGCCAATGGACAGAGGATCAATTTTTATCCCCTGACACGGCAATTCTTCCACATTTGACAAGGGGCGTGCTTACTTTTGCAACGGACTGCAATTAGCTTTTTCCTTGCAGTACACATCTAGGTATGTGGGAGAAGGTAAAGGTTAGGCGCTATCTGGGGTTGTTTAGCCGTATATTGTGCGGATCTCTCCGCCTTATCAGCGGCTGCAGGCATTGCTAAGCTGTAACTATGTTTCCGGGCGCATTTTTCTCCAATAATTAGGAAGACTGGCTGGCAGGACAGATGGGGAGGGAGAAAGAAGTCAGCTTTTTTTTCCTCTCCCTCTGGCAAAATTACAAGTTTAAGCAAATGAACATCTGCATATTCAAACCCCGCAGATTACAGGACAATGAAACGCGGCAGCTGGAAAATTAATGGGAAGCAATTTAAAGATAGAGCTCAATTCCCCGAACCTAAATAAAAACAAAATCTGTATTTATAGCCGTCAGGTTATCTTGCAGGATGGGGGAGGGGGGATGAGCACTTAAACAACTCAGCTGTTTCTGCTGAAAGTCATAAAAAAGTTGTATGTTCCCATCGGGTGTTGAAACCAAACTCCTCGGCAGTGTACACACAGTGCATCGACGAGCGGAGGGGGTTCTATAGCTCTAAAAAGCCCCCGCTGAGCAGTTTAGGAGAAGATACTGAGTGAAATGGAATAATATTTCTAGACTGGTTTATTTTGGAGGTTAATGAGAGCTGTATAAATCTCTATGCAGTGAGCTCCCCCTAGTGGTGGCTGCCGGCAGTCAGAATTTTATCATGTAAGAAATGTAGAATATTCGGAGCAAACACTATAAGAAACCTGGACTTATTTGGACTTAAAGGGGTTGTCCCATGTCAACATTTGGATGTGCCATACATTTTAGACAGGTTCTGGTCCTACTTCTGGGACCTGCTCCTATCTCCAGAAAGGGGCTCCTGAAAGTGAAGGAGAGTGCACTAGGCATGCTCAGTGTGCACTTCTTTCACTGTTATGGGACTTTCAAAAATAGGCAAGCGAGAGTCCCATAGCAGTGATAGTCCTCCCCCAGAATTACTAGTGCCCCCAGTAATAGTAATGCCCCCATTAGTGCCCCCCAGTAATATGAATGCCTCTATTAGTGCCCCCCAAAATTAATAATGCCACCATTATCACCCCCCAGAATTAATAGTGCCCCCAGTAATAATAACGCCCCCATTGGTGTCCCCTAGTAATAGTAATGCCCCCATTAGTGCCCCTCAATAACATGAATGCCCCAACTAGTGCTCCCCAGAAATAATAATGCCACCATTAGCGCCCCCCAGAATTAATAGTGCCGCCATTAGCGTCCCCAGAATTAATAGTACCCCCCATTACAGCCGCCAGTAATAGTAATGCCTCCACTAGTACCCCCAGTAATATCAATGCCTCCATTAGTGCCCCCCAGTAATATGAATGCCTCTATTAGTGCCCCCCCAAAATTAATAATGCCACCATTAGCGCCCCCCAGAATTAATAGTGCCCCCATTAGTGCCCCCAGTAATAATAATGCCCCCATTAGTGTCCCCTAGTAATAGTAATGCCCCCATTAGTGCCCCTCAGTAACATGAATGCCCCAACTAGTGCTCCCCAGAATTAATAATGCCACCATTAGCGCCCCCCAGAATTAACAGTGCCCCCCATTAGAGCCGCCAGTAATATTAATGCCTCCATTAGTGCCCCCAGTAATATTAATGTCCCCATTAGTGCCTCCCAGTAATAGTAATGCCCCTATTAGTGTCCCCCAGAATTACTAATGCCCCCATTAGCGCCCCCCAGTAATAGTAATGCCCCCATTGGTGCCCCCCAGAATTGTTAATGCCCCCATTAGTGCCTCCCAATATTAATAATGCCGCCTTCTCTGCTTGTGCAAAAAAATTATATATATATATATATTAGTGCCGGTAGAAAAACATTACCGGCAGGGATACTAATATACCGGCTTGACCAGTGAATTACCGGCTGGGTGGCAAACCTAGTTCCTGATCACCTCACCTCCTGTGCCTGTGGAATAATGAAATGCAATCATAACTGGGTCTGAAGAGATAGGGCGGTCTGTCCGGCAGATGCAGCAGCATGCACACAGGAGCCAGAGCGCAGCACTGCGCATGTAAGACAAGTGGGTAGTTTGTCTTCTGGTTACCTGATCCTGCTGGTCTGATCTGAGCTGCGCAGGGTGACGTGTTAAAGTAGTATATAGGGGTAAATGGGGGACGGGGGGCTTGATAGTTTTGGATTTAAAGGGGTTGTCTGCCTTCAGTAAGTTGCATTTATCATGTAGAGAAAGTTAATACTTACTAATGTATTGTGATTGTCCATATTACTTCCTTTGCCAGCTAGAATAATTTTTCCACCACATTATACATGGCTCGTTTCCATGGTTACAGACCACCCTGCAATCCATCAGTGGTGGTCGTGCTTGCACAATATAGGAAAAAGCACCAGCTTATGTGCGCTCCCACGGCCCTGGCCACCAGAGAGGCTGATGCTTTTTTCCCCCTATAGTGTGCAAGCACGACCACCACTGATGGATTGCAGGGTGGTCTGTAACCATGGAAACGAACAGTGTATAATATGATAGAAAAATGAATCCAGCCAGCAAAGGAGGCAATATGGAGAATCACAATATATTAGTAAGTGCCTCGTATCAACTTCCTCTACCTGATAAAATGCAATTTACTGAAGTCAGACAACCCCTATAAGGCGCATGGTGGTCCCTGTCCTAGGTTTGCTCTGGGGCACTTAGGATTCTAGTTATGCCCCTGTCCATGCCCCCTTGCTTTGATCCTTGCTGACCTACCATGGGATATGCTCTTGCCCAAGGAAGTGTCCTCTTTTGTTGGCCCACAGGCACTATATGGCTCTATATGGTTTGGCGGTTGGTTCTGCTCAGTGTCAGTGACTGGGGTTCCTCTGGCCCATCAAAGGAAATTATTTTCTAGGCCCAACCCCTATATCATCAATCATTTATAATTAAAGGGGTTCTCCGGGAATTAAAAAAATTAAAAAAAATACTTAAATATTACTTTATTATAAATATATTCTCAAATACCTTTCATTAGTTATAATGGCTTGTTTTGTCTGGGGAGCAATCATCAGGGAAACAAAATGGCTGCCGTCCTATTAGTTCACACAAAACCTTTCCTAATCACACAGCAGGACAAGTTACTTCACAACACTGAGGTAAGGAGCTGCCTCATCCTCCTCTCTGCTCTACTTGTCAGGGATTACAATCCTGAATACAGATGATAAGAACTTTAGCTGAATCTCTGGGGAATTTAGTTCATGAGGAGAAACGAAGCACAGAGAGGACGGACAGGACAGACTGTGGTAATGGAGACTGCATACAAGTGCTGCTGTCCCCACCCTCCTCTCATGTTCTCCATTCCCATAGAGATTCACCTGTATTCAGGATCATGATTCCTGAAAAGCAGAGCAGAGAGGAGGATGAGGCAGCTCTATAGCTCGGTGTTGTGAAGTAACCTGTCCTCTTGTGTGATTAGGACAGGTTTTGTGTTTATTAATAGGACGGCGGCCATTTTGTTTCTCTTAATGATTGCTCTCTAGACAAACCAAGCCATTATAACTAATGAAAGGTATTTGGGAATATATTTATTATAAAATAATATTTAAGTATTTTCATTTTTTTCATTCCTGGAGAAACCCTTTAATGATTTGAATGAAAGGCATAGACCCTAGTGGTGAGTGGCTAGCTCCAAAGGCAGCCAAATGTTATATTCTTCTGGATCATCATTAGAGATGAGCAAAGTTTTGAACAATTTTATCCGGCCGATTTGTTCCAAATTAATTAATCACAAATTGCTATAAATAAGGTATACCCAGGCCGCTCTGCCTAATCATATTCTTCCCACTACCCAAGAGCAGACACCAGGCACTAATGTCCACGATCGGTGGTAATGCCAATCACAGACTTTTAACCCTTTAGATGCTGCGGTCATCTGAGTATATGCAGCAGGAACCTACAGGCCTCCTGTGTGATGGTACCAGAGAGGTACCCAGCATTGAGGCAGGAAAATGTTCCTCAAGGCAATAAAATAGTGGGATCCACAACAGAGATGATCATACTCCCCTGGGGATCCCTCCATAAGGTCCGGTATCCCTTGCTACTATGAACCTAGTGATATTTTGCTTTTAAAATTATTAGGGTTAAGACCAGATGGCCGAACATGGTGGATGGGTCAAACATGGCCGCTGACTACTGCAGTAACACTTTCCCTAGCGCATGAGCGCTTGTCCCGTTTCTCCCTATGCTCAGCTCAAAGGACAATGGAGGAGACCTCGCGGGATGAGGGTTTTATAGGACTGTGACATCACAGGGATGGCTACCTGTGGATTGGCTGGCTGCATGCCATTATGAGTCATATCGCGTTCCCCGGCTTCTTACTTTCACTTTGTAACATGTGCAGCCACCATTTTAGGAAGTGCGAGGAAATTCAGATTCGTGTCGAGCCAAATTTTTCCGAAACTTCAGACTAAATTCTGCTTTGGATGTTTGGATTCAGCTCCACACTACTCATGATGGTATCGGAGCCTGGGCCTACTGGAGGATCTTCTGGTATTCTAGTGGTCCAGCCCTACCCTGGTTACCCTTCCTACATCCAAGGCTCTTGCTTCCTGCTTATTTTGTCCTGGCCCTCAACCTTCCTGATCTACGGTCTGAATTAAGTTAGGGATCTGGTCTTGAGCCTGACATAGAAGTCTGAACATATAAGTGAATACAGGAGGTCTGAATATACAGTATTTAGGAGCACCCTTTTAGGTAAGTCAAGTCCTAGAACAAGGCCACCACCATTTTTATACAACCCGATGCTTGATGTGAGGAGCTTTTCCAAACTGACATCTCTGCACCACTAGTGGTGGGTAGTGGGGCTCCTGACCTCAATGTCCTTCTGGCACTCAGTGGTCATGGTACCCCTGAGTCCGGGTTCTAGGTTTATTACTTATTTTGGTTGACAACTCGCTATCTTCTGATGTTTGGAGATGGATTTTGATGGTTGCTCTTATTGCCTTTAATTTTTTTCCTACCGATCCTTATCTATCTGCTTGTCATATCCTCATCACGTTGTGAGGTCGGGGGTTACGTCTTACCTGATTTGTTTTCTCCCGGATCCACTTTTGTTTTTGCTAGGAAAAATCGAAAGTAAGAGAAGGCGATGTCCACCACCGGCAGCTCATCTTCTGAAACAGACACGATTTCTAGACTGCCGGAAGCCGGAGCTTCCTCCGGAGCCTGGAAGAAAGCAGACATCTCGTGACACTTGATCAAAACTAGAGATGAGCGAGCATACTCGTCTGAGCTTGGTGCTCGTTCGAGCATTACGGTACTCGTAAGTGCTCGCTGCTCGGACGAGTATCTCGCCATGCTCGAGGAAATGGCAACTTCCGCATCGTGCATTTTTGGCGCCTATAAACGCAGCCAATCACAAGCCAGGAGACTCTGTGGTACACCCAGCATCACGTGGGGCCCTTACATGTCGATAGCAGGGGTTGGCTGGCCTGATCAGGTGACCCTGGAATATACTAGTGACTGGCCGCGGTGCTCGGCTCAGATGCCGTCTGGATGTCGTTAGGGATAGAGCTGCTGCGTTTCAGGGACAGTGTTAGGGCCTGCATTTAGTTCTCTGTTAGGCAGGAATCACCCACAAAGAACCCAACAGCCCTTCTAAGGGCTACAAGAAATTTTTTTTTGTCTCCTGGCTTGGCTGGCTGGCTGGCACTAGTAGTGCAGCTATCGCCATATATAACCCCCTTTTTTTTTTATTGTTATATCTCAGTGATACAAATCCATTGCACACAGCAGTGTGGAACCTTTCTGTCTGTCACAGTTCAGTACACTCACTACAATCCGTATTTTCTGTCCAGGTGACACTTTCTGTACGTCACTTAATACAACCAGGTCTTTTGCTCTCATATAGCTTGATCCCAAAAATCTCTGTGCGACATTTGTCTGGGTCGCAGTCAAAATAGCCACTGTCAGCAGGGTGTCAGTTAGCTCTACGATAGTTTCTGCATGTCACGTTCCCAAAAAAACAAAACTAAAAAATAAATAAATAAAAAAAATAGTTTTTTTGTTGTTTTAGCTCAGTGATACAAATCCATTTCACATAGCTGCGTGGAACCTTTCTGTCTGTCACAGTTCAGTACACTCACTACAATCCATATTTTCTGTCCAGTTGACACTTTCTGTAAGTCACTTAATACAACCAGGTCTTTTGCTCTCATATAGCTTGATCCCAAAAATCTCTGTGCGACATTTGTCTGGGTCGCAGTCAAAATAGCTACCGTCAGCAGGGTGTCAGTTAGCTCTACGATAGTTTCTGCACGTTACGTTCCAAAAAAACAAAACTAACAAAAAAATATTTTTTTAATTTTTTTTTTTGTTGTTTTAGCTCAGTGATACAAATCCATTTCACACAGCTGCGTGGAACCATTCTGTGTGTCACAGTTCAGTACACTCACTACAATCCGTATTTTCTGTCCAGGTGACATTTTTTGTACAGCACTTAATACAACCAGGTCTTTTGCTCTCACGTATATAGCTTGATCCCAAAAATCTCTGTGCGACATTTGTCTGGGTCGCAGTCAAAATAGCCACCGTCAGCAGGGTGTGAGTTAGCTCTACGATAGTTTCTGCACGTCACGTTCCAAATAAAAAAAACTAACAAAAAATATATTAAAAAAATAGTTTTTTGGTTGTTTTAGCTCAGTGATACAAATCCATTTCACACAGCAGTGTGGAACCATTCTGTGTGTCACAGTTCAGTACACTCACTACAATCCGTATTTTCTGTCCAGGTGACACTTTCTGTACGTCACTTAATTCAACCAGACTGAACAAGTTTGTGGGTTTCAGTACACCAGGCCCATTTATTTTTTATTTTTTATATAATACACTTATATACAGAAAATGTTGAACCCCAGGGCTAAGGGTCGAGGGCGTGGGCGTGGGCATTCAATTACTGCAGGGGGCAGAGGCCGTGGTCCTGGGCAGGGTGAGACAGTACCTGCTGATGAGGGAGCAGGGGAACGCCGCAGAGCTACACTCCCTAGCTTCATGTCTCAACTTACAGGGACACGTGGTAGAGGACTGTTGAAACCACAACAGTGCAAACAGCTGATGTCATGGATTGCGGACAATGCTTCAAGTAATTTGTCCACCAGTCAGTCTTCCATGCAGTCCACTCACGTTACCCAAGGGAGCACTCCTCTGGCTCCTCCACCTCAACCTCCTTCCCCCCAGTCTGCCCCCTCCCAGGAAAATTTGGAATGCGATCCGGCATACTCTGAGGAACTGTTTTCTGGACCCTTCCCAGAGTCACAAACCACTTCTCAGATTGCTGCTGACCTCTTTCTCGATGCCCAAGTTTTCCAACTGTCGCAGTCTGTGGGTGATGATGATAATGACAATGTTGACTTAGTGGAAGAAGTGTGTAAAGAGGTGTCGGACGATGAGGAGACACGGTTGTCAGACGGTGGTGAAGTTGTTGTCAGGGCAGGAAGTCCGAGGGGGGAGCAGACTGAGGAATCGGAGGATGACGAGGTGACTGACCCAAGCTGGGTTGATAAGCCGAGTGAAGACAGTGCTTCTGAGGCGGAGGAGAGTGCTGCACCAGAACAGGTTGGAAGAGGCAGTGGTGTGGCCAGAGGGAGAAGCAGGGCCAGAGCTGGTGCATCAGCAGCAACTGTTTCACGTAGTGAAGCTCCCGTGGCGAGGCCTAGATGTTCGCAAGTCTGGAGGTTCTTTAAAGAAAGTGAGGATGACCGAAGGACTGTGGTGTGCAACCTGTGCCACACCAGGATCAGCAGGGGTGCCACCACTACTAGCCTAACTACCACCAGCATGCGCAGGCACATGAGTGCTAAACACCCCACTCAATGGAACCAAGGCCGTTCACCACCTCCTGCGGGTCACACCACTGCTCCTTCCCCTGTGTCACTCGCTGCCTCTGCTAGTAAACCCCCTGCCCAGGACCCCGGCACGAGCGCCTCCCGCCGGAAAACCACACATTCGCCTCCACGATCCTCCACAGTGTCCACCAATGTGTCCCAGCGCAGTGTTCAGCTGTCTTTACAGCAGACGCTGGAGCGCAAGAGGAAATACAGTTCCACCCACCCACATGCCCAAGCCCTCAACGTCCACATCTCCAAATTGCTGAGCCTGGAGATGCTGCCCTATAGGCTGGTAGAGACCGAGGCCTTTCGCAATCTCATTGCGGTGGTTGCCCCTCGGTATTCGGTCCCCAGCCGCCACTGTTTTTCCCGATGTGCCATCCCAGCCCTACACCAGCACGTGTCAGAGAACATCATCCGTGCCCTGACCAACGCTGTTTCTGAGAAGGTCCATCTAACCACGGACACGTGGACGAGTGCTGCCGGGCAGGGACACTATATCTCACTGACGGCACATTGGGTTAACTTGGTGGAGGCTGGGACCGAGACTGACCGTGGGGCCGCTCATGTACTGCCCACACCGAGGATTGCGGGGCCTACCTCGGTCACGGTCTCTCAGACGTAATATGCCTCCTCCTCCGACCCCTCCTCCTCCACCTCCTCCTCCGAATTACCATCCGTGGGCACGGCGCCTTCAGTCGGTAGCTCTAGGCGCAGCAGCAGTGCCGTGGGTAAGCACCAGCAGGCGGTGCTCAAACTGCTGAGCTTAGGTGACAAAAGGCACACCGCCCAAGAGCTGTTACAGGGCATCACAGCGCAGACCGATCTGTGGCTGGCACCGCTGAACCTCAAGCCAGGCATGGTTGTGTGTGACAACGGGCGTAACCCTGTGGCGGCTCTGCAACTCGGCAGACTGACACATGTGCCATGCCTGGCCCACGTGTTCAATGTAATAGTTCAGCGGTTCCTCAAGACATACCCCAATCTGTCTGATTTCCTCACCAAGGTGCGCCGCATCTGTGCGCATTTCCGCAAGTCGACCACAGATGCTGCCACTCTCAGGGCAGCGCAGCGCCGCCTACAACTGCCCACTCACCGACTGTTGTGCGACGTGCCCACGAGATGGAATTCGACATTAAACATGTTATCCAGAGTTTACCAGCAACGCAGAGCGATTGTAGACTGCCAGATGTCAACTTCCACCAGAACTGGTAGTCAGGTCAGTCAGATTCCTCAAGTCTACAATGAGGAGTGGACGTGGATGTCTGATATCAGATATCTGATATGGTCTGACCATACCAACGTCCGTAGCGATCACTCTGCTCCATACAACTACTGGGTTTCAAAGCTGGACACGTGGCCTGAACTGGCGCTGTACGCCTTGGAGGTGCTGGCCTGCCCTGCCGCTAGCATGCTGTCAGAGCGGGTATTCAGTGCAGCTGGTGGTGTCATCACCGATAAGCGTACACGCCTGTCAACTGACAGCGCTGACAGGCTGATGCTTATTAAAATGAACAAAGCCTGGATTTCACCGGAATTCAAATCTCCTCCGGGGGAAAGCAGCTAAAGATTAACATGTGGCTATTACATCTACTCCTCCTACTCCTCCTCCATGTCGTCTTTGCCTAACGCTGACCAAAAAAACGCCATTTTTTAGAGGTCCAACTGGCACTCTTTTACCACAATTTTTCAGGAGGGCCCCCTACAGGCCCTCTCTTCAAACAATTTTTCCAGAGGTCCACCTAGAGGCCCTCTCTCCAAACAATTTACGTCTTTTTCCTATCTTTCTCTCTCTCCAAACTATTTTTCCGGATAGCTGCCATATACGGTAATAAACTGAGAAGAATACAGAGAACACATGCCACACTTGATCAAGCTCATAATTTACGACTGTACCGGTTGATGCTAAATTTTTAAGTTGGGGTCCTGCGTCGTCATTCATTGAATTTCACTGATCTCCTCAACGTCTCCTCAAAGAACCGAAAGACCATTGTGGAGAGAGCGGCACAGCTCGCCATCAAAGTGACGAACCCCAACGCCAGACTGCGCAGCGAAGAGAACGAATAAATATCTCTGTGGTTATTTGTGCTAAATAAAAGTTAAATAATCCACCCAAGTTGAATCTGTCCCATCATGAGAAAGTCCCCCCAAGGAGTCCCCACTGTAACTTGCTTCCCATACAACTACCTCACCCCCCGACACCTGTGTCTCGCCATTGTCCACCACCTCCTCAGACAACACTGGTAAATCCCCACTGTCAACACACGGAGACTGCAAAAGGTCTTGCGAATTGGGGCAGAGAATGTTCTGGGGTAGCACATCAGAGAAGGGGTAACTATGGGGTTCCAGGGAGTACGTGACCACATGCAATCTCCATCCAAA
Organism: Rhinella marina; assembly: GCA_900303285.1. Lineage (NCBI taxonomy): Eukaryota > Metazoa > Chordata > Amphibia > Anura > Bufonidae > Rhinella > Rhinella marina. Next base: position 33,938 of record ONZH01030214.1, read on the forward strand.
AAGTCATACTGAGGCTCACCACCATGCTTTACACTGCAATCCTATTACTGAGGCTCACCACCATGCTTTACACTGCAATCTTATTGAAAGACAGACAATCAGGGGTTCACCGCCAGGTTGTCAGGCAGCATTTTTAAGAGGGTCACCATTACCGTGTCCCTGAAAATTGGCGGTGATGGACCTTCGTTGCACCTAGTTGGGTGCTTCCCTAACATGTGATGGGCATGTGCCTCGCCTTTCTTTGTCTGGGTGAGCACAATTGCCATGAGGGTAAGCACCAGGCTGTTGCCTGAGAATTTGGGGTAATGATGGGATTAGGCAGCCTCAGAGGCATCCATGCATGCTGCCCCTGCTGTTTCCTGTCCATTTCCGTGGTGTTTCCATCATTTTCTGAGGTTTCCAGGTTTTCACCCAGCCTTCCCTAGGCAGACCCTTGGTCCCCTGCAAAAAATGCTCGAGTCTCCCATTGACTTCAATGGGGTTCGTTACTCGAAACGAGCACCCGAGCATCGGGAAAAGTTCGACTCGAATAACGAGCACCCGAGCATTTTAGTGCTCGCTCATCTCTAATCAAAACGTAATGAGTTGTCGAAGAAAATAAAACAGAAACGTAAAAAAGTCAGTAGCTGAGCTGAGTGGCCTCTAGTTTAGAAGTGCGTGGTATCACAACGGTGCTGTAGTTGACCTGCACAAGTCTAAGGGTTGGCTTCACCCATGGGTTTCAGCTCAGGATTTATGGGGCAAGCATCTTCTCTCCAGGCCAAGGTAAACCTCCTGGTGTCTCCAGCATGTGGCCTACAGTGCCACACCCGTCCATGGGCTGTATGTCGAGTTATAGCTCATCTCCAGACCCAACCTATGGACTCTTGTGGCGCTGTTTCAAAAAGAAAACAGCCTTGTTTTTTCGAATCCATAACTATGGTAAAAATTCATACAGGACATAGATCCATGTTAGGCTATGGACATCCCTGGGGTCCTCACCAAGATCCCAGGCTCCCAATATGTGGTTCCACCTCCACTAGGGTCTCCTTTTCTGCAGGAGACACCGGAATACTGGCATCTTCAGGGGATCCCCTGAAGACGCCAGTCAGGGGCAGACTGGGAACTGTCCCTGGAAAAAATACTAAAAGGCCCTGGAAAAAATACTAAAAGTGGCCCCATATTGTAGTCAGGTCCATATTAATGGAAGGCAGCGCTAGCAATACCATATCGTAGAACATTATACCCCAACAGAGCCAAATACCACAGTTCATCACAAAATACTGCCAGCAGCACAAAATATATCCCCAAAAACTTCAACTGGCCAGCTGTGAGGAGGGCCGAGGTGGCCCCCTGGGAGTCGGCCCACCAGGAAATTTCCCTGTAAGGTCTATGGTCAATCCACCCCTGACGCCAGTATTCCGAAGAAACATGCAGAGGGCAGCGTCTGCATGGCATTTTAAAACCAGTATAAGGGCACAGTTTAGCAAACATACCAACTGAGATTGGAATACTGAGGCCTCACAGTAGCTATGCCCAGATATGTGCCCCCTTCACAGTATTATACTGAACTACTACCCTGGAGAGATGGGGGAGCACAGACTCCAGCAGTCAGACTCTCCTCCTGTGGATAGGGGAAATGTATAAAATACGGCACAAGCGCTGTAAGGGGGCAGTTACTTTTCTTCTTTTATGAAAACAGGTGAGTAGACTTTGAGCTATAACTTACGCCACTTTCTGGTGCAAGTTATCGTTAATCAGGGTGGAAGTGGAAGCCACGCCCTCCTCCTAAGTCCCACCCCTTTTTGCCACCAAAATTGTGTGAGCCATAGTTTGCAACTTTTTTTCGCACCGCACATGCACGGCCACCGCTCCTATTCATTTCTATGGGGCCGACAGAAATGGCCGAGACAGCGCTCTGATATTTTCGACGGCCCCATAGAAATGAATGGAGGGCGGCTGCGCATGCGCAGCAGAGGCTGATTCCTGGCCTGCCCCGCTCCTCCTCAACTGCCCAGCAGGGGGATGTCTGACCGCATAGTGTATGCTGGGGAGCGCCGGCTGCTGAATGGTGAAGCGGGGAATGGACAGCTCTCTGCTTCACCATTATAGTCAGCTGTCTCTGCATCCTATGGATGCAGAGACAGCTGGGAGCGGAACATACCTCAACTGTTGCGGGACCACACGGCAGCCACTAAAATCCAGGACTGTCCAGCAGGATCGGGGACGGTTAGGGGGTATGTGTACATAGCTTGTCCTGCTCTCAGCTGAGAAGTGGATACAACTGTATCCAGTATAGACGGTATATACTGATATAAACATCCTGCGCCCCAGTCTGATACTTTGTAACAAACTAGCATAAAGGTGTGTTCAGCCGCTGATGATGGGTTTAGCTTAATTTCCCTGCAGCGCCACCACAGGAGAGATGATGCATTAAACAGCACCCACACAAATCAATGGATTGTCTGTGTAATGCTGGTTAGGACTGGTCCTCCTGAGCAAGAGTTATGTATTATAGGGTGAGCGTTAATGGTCCCCCTTGTTTCGGCCTCATCATGCAGCATTCACCACCACAGTCTTTTTTGAAGAGTAGGATTTTTTTACTTCACGAGCCGTCCTACATCTGGAGATGGGGAATGCAAGTAGTTACTAAAAACAGACATACATTTTTTGCTATCAGCCACCAAATTGTGTCTGTTCTACTTCAGTCATATCTGATCTCGTGGCCTGAAGTAATATTTTTCTGTACCTGAAGTAAATTCATGGGCCCCAATGAAAAACCTGTACCATGTTCCATTTATAATACTGGTGTCTGCTTATGTGGCAGAGGGGCCTTTGGGCCCCCTCAGGCCCCAGGTGTGACTGCATTCCTTATAGCTACCTGTTATCGCTCCTCAGGGGAGGGGCTAGAGGATTGAATTAAAATTTGTTCTGAGCCTCAACGCAATTGGTCCAAAGGGTTAAACATAAGGCAAAAAATAAGAAGCAAAAAAAAAAAATAGAAAACGTTTAGTTTTCACAGCAACGAGACAGAAAACAAGAAATTCTGCTTTCAAACAATATCAGCGCTTTGATGGTGATTGACGGAAATATCACAGACGCCGCGACGAGGAGTTTATTTTGTCTCCATCTATGTTTATTTCACATTGATGGATTTTGATGCCTCAGTAAATTTACAGGACCGTTCTTCAGGATGCTCTGTCTAGCTCAGAGTAAAATGTGCAGATGTAGCAGAGCTGAGTTTGTTAGATAGGAGGGCTGGTCAGAGTAAGAACAGTTAAATCAGTCAAATGTAGGTGAGGGTAGATGTCAGATGTAAAAGTATTGTGCAACATAAAAACAGTAACACACATATAGCAGAGCTGAATTTATCCAGTATAGCAGAGCTCAGTTTGTTAGATAGCAGGGCTGGTTAGAGAACAGACAGTTAAGTTAGTAAAATGTAGGTAAGGGTAGATATCAGATTTGTTGTGCAACATAAAAACACCACACATATAGCAGTGCTGGGTTTATCAATTATAGCAGAGCTGTGTTTGTCAGACAAGAAGATCAAAATACCACAGAGTCTAGGATTTCAGAAAGTAGCGTTGTGCAACAAAAGAAAATACATAGTAAAGCTGAGTTTGTCAGAACTGAAATGTATTAAAAGCACTCAGTTTAAAAAATCTATAGATATAGATGAGCTGAGTTTGTCAGATGTATTAAAACCGAGTTAGCTTAAAGGGGTTGTCTCATCTTGCCTAATGGGGGCATATCGCTAGGATATGCCCCCATTGTCTTATAGGTGCGGGTCCCACCGTTGGGACCCGCACCTATATCGAGAACGGGGCCCCGCAAGGTGGTGGCTGGAGGACTCCGGTCCGGCCACCACCAAGCCGGCTCCCCATAGAAATGAATGGGAGCGCACCGCGCTTGCGCGGCCACCGCTCCTATTCATTTCTATGGAGCCGACGGAAATAGCCGAGCCAGCGCTCGGCTATCTTCGCCGGCCACATTGAAAATGAATGGAGGCGGCTGCGCATGCGCAGTGCGCCCCCGTTCGCTTTCGGGGCCCCGTTCTCGATATAGGTGCGGGTCCCAGCGGTGGGACCTGCACCTATAAGACAATGGGGGCATATCCTAGCGATATGCCCCCATTAGGCAAGATGAGACAACCCCTTTAATGTAACCGAGCCAAACAACATAACAAATACAGTGAGGATTTTGTTCAGTGTAGTAGGTACAATGTACTAGAACTGAATGCAGTGAGAACAGCAAGTACTATGAAAATGTACAAATATATATATTGATGTAGCACTGACGAGTTTGCTGAAAATAGCAGACCTAGAGTGACAGGGAAAAGTTTTGGCAGCCCTGGTCAAAATTACTGTTACTATGAACAGTTAAGCAAGTTGAAGATGAAATGATCTCCTAAAGGCATAAAGTTAAAGACACGTTGCTTTGTATTTTAAGCAAAAACATTTTTTTTTCATTTTCATCTTTTACATTTTCAAAATAACAAAAAAAGAAAAAGGGTTTGAATCAAAACTTTGGGCACCCTGTATGGTTAGTACCTAGTTGCACCCCCTATGGCAAGTATCACAGCTTGTAAACACTTTTTGTAGCAGCCAAGAGTCTTTCAGTTCTTGTTTGAAGGATTTTCCTCCATTCCTCCTTGCAGACATCTTCCAGTACTGTGAGATTCCTGGCAGTCTTACCTGTTTTGCTCTTTTGAGGTCCACCCATAGATTTTCAATGATGTCAAGATCAGGGGACTGTGAGGACCATGGTAAAACCTTCAGCTTGCGCCTTTTGAGGTCGTCTATTGTGGATTTTGAGGTGTTTTTAGGATCATTATCCATCTGTAGAAGCCATCATCTCTTCATCTTCAGCTTTTTTATAGTTGGTGTCATGTTTGCTTCCAAAATTTGCTGAAATTTCATTGAATCCATTCTTTCCTCTATCCGTATAGTGTACCCTTTGCCATTGGCTGCAACACAACCCCAAAGTATGTGCAACGTGCCACCCCCCAGGACCAATCATGTCCAAGGTTTATCGGAAGGCCGAGTGGTGTGGTGCGGCCACAATACTTTTCTGTTTGTGTCCCGGTGCTCCTACCTGGATACCGTTGCTCCCTGGAGTTAGGCTCCGAAGCAATAATGGGGAGAGTAATGGTGGAGGTGGAGAATAAGTCGAGTCCAGACTTTTATTAAGTTCAACAGCTTTACTTGAATCAACCTGCATTCAGACAATATTCAGGCTCTGTCTTAGTTCCAGCAGGTTTTGGAATATACTAGCAGGCAAACTTGAGTATTCTGCTTTATCTCTCTGCTGTGCTAAACTCAGCTTTAGTCTGGTTGCTGGACTTTAGGACTGTTCTGGTACCTCTGGAGTGGGGTGCCTTTGGCTGTTGACCCCCTCGCAATATTCTGCCTGTAAATCGATAAGGTGTCAGGCTGCTGTATGAGCTACTTCACTTTGAAGGGACTCCTGCTTGGGGGGGGGGGGGGGCCCTCGCTGCTGCAACTTCACACATCTGCATCCAACACTAGAATGACTAAGACTGACTGAAACTTCCTGCAGCCCCTCCCTTGGTAGGATGCTGAATTTTGTGGTGAGGACGCAGGAGAGGTTTTCTTTTGATAGAGGCCATATTTCACCAAACAGTAGAACAATGTACCACAACTCTACAGTCTACTAAATCTTCCTGAAGGTCTTTTGCAGTCAAGTGAGGTTCTGATTTGCCTTTTTAGCTATCCTATGAGTAGCTGTCTCTGAAATGTTTCTTGATCTTCCAGACCTTCTCTTGACCTCCACTGTTCTTGTTAGATGCCATTTCTTAATTACATTTCTAACTGAGGAAATGGCAACCTGAAACTACCTCAAAAGGCACAAGCTGAAGGTTTTACCATGGCCCTCACAGTCCCCTGACCTGAGCATCATTGAAAATCTATAGACAGACCTGAAAAGAGAAGTGCATGCACAACGGCCCCAGAATCTCACACACCCGGAAGACGTCTGCAAGGAGGAATGGATGAAAATCCCTCAAACAAGAACTGAAAGACTCTTGGCTGCTACAAAAAGTGTTTACAAGCTGTGATACTTGCCATAGGGGGTGCTACTAGGTACTAACCATACAGGGTGCCCAAAGTTTTGATTCAAACCCTTTTCCTTTTTTGTTATTTTTGAAAATGTAAAAGATGAAAATGAAAAAAAAATGTTTTTGCTTAAAATACAAAGCAACGTGTCTTTAACTTTATGCCTTTTAGAGATCATTTCATCTTCAACTTGCTTAACCGTTCACAGTCACAGTAATTTTGACCAGGGCTGCTCAAATTTTGCATGCCACTTTTCCAGAGACACTATCTCCAAATGTAACAGAAATGAGCAATGTAACAAAATGTAGTTAGTGCGAACGTCATGTGACCCCCGATGTCTCCGTCTGGAGGAGAAGGTGTTAGGAGAGGTGCGATGATCACAAGCATTTTCATGGCTTTCCCCCGACTATTTTGACCATCGTGCAGCCAAAACTACATGCTGAGGTTCAGCAGAGCTGATTTTGCGGAATTTTGCATAAATTGTTGAAATACAGAGCTGAGTTTGTCACGTGCAGCAGAGTTGACTTTGCTACAGGTGACTGTAATGGGACTGAGATAAACTTATCACGTTAAGATATCAAAGAGTTAAAACAGAAGTAAATTATGTGTTAACTTTTAATTGTCAAATTCAGCTCTGCTACATCAGTACATTCTGAACGGTAACGCTCCCAGAAGCAGACACTTACCTTCTCAGTGGTCATGGTGGGTGTTCGGACTACTTTCTCCTCTCATTGTAACATATGGCTGTCGTTCTGCCTTCTGGGAACTGCTTCCAATAGAGGATGGTGCAAGTGATACAGTGTAACTGAGCCCTGTCACTGACATCCGATAGTCGTGTAGTCACCATGGCGACCAAGAAGCCAGAAATCACTAGTACCATTGATCAGGTGACACGCATGCATATGTACATTAGCATCGCAAGAGGATGATGAGAGTAGAGGCTAAAGTACAATACAGCCATTAATGTAACTACAAGAAACCAAGCGAAAAACAAACTAAATGCTGCAACTAATCAATATAGATATACAGGGACAGTATACACACCTAAAGATTATTACCAAGCCGTAAACCTGTCTATAGTGATCCATAAACCTAGACAGTATTATAGTCTATACGACCTACAAAAAGCAATAACAAGTCTACTTGGCTCATAAATATAATCTTTATTAGAAAATTCCATAAAAAAGTATTATAGTCTATGTATTCTTATACATAGGAGCAGTATTATAGTAGTTATATTCTTATACATAGGAGCAGTATTATAGTAGTTATATTCTTATACATAGGAGCAGTATTATAGTAGTTATATTCTTGTACATAGGAGCAGTATTATAGTAGTGATATTCTTATACATAGGAGCAGTATTATAGTAGTTATATTCTATACATAGGAGCAGTATTATAGTAGTTATATTCTTGTAATAGGAGCAGTAGTATTATATTCTTGTACATAGGAGGCAGTATTATATATATAGTAGGAGCAGTATTATAGTAGTTAATTCTTGTACATAGGAGCAGTGTTATAGTAGTTATATTCTTGTACAGTAGGAGCATGTATTATAGTAGTTATATTCTTGTATCATATGAGCAGTATTATAGTAGTTATATCTTGTACATAGGAGGCAGTATTATAGTTATATATTGTACATAGGAGGCAGTATTATGTAGTTATATTCTTGTACATAGGAGCAGTATTATAGTAGTTATATTCTTGTACATAGGAGCAGTATTATAGTAGTTTTTTGTACATAGGAAGTGTAGTTATATTTTGTACATATGAGGCAGTATTATAGTAGTTATATTCTTGTACATAGAGGCAGGAGTATTATAGTAGTTAATTCTTGTAATATGATTATAGGTAATAGTTTATATAGTTTATAAGTTCTTGTACATAGGAGCAGTATTATAGTAGTTATATTCTTGTACATATGAGG
>ONZH01030215.1:0-32278 GCA_900303285.1 Rhinella marina
ATGCTGATCCTGCTAAGACGTTCCGTATCAGCTGGTGGTGCTGGTTGTTGTGGCGTACTGACAAAGCATTTCCACATTTTGGCCATGCTAACCCTCCCTTCTGAGGTGCTGACGGTGCCCCAGCTACGTTGGCGACTTCCTCCTCCTCTGCCTTTGCCTGGTGCTTCCACTGAGCCCCCACTGTCTGGTGTAAATGCCCTCAGCAGCGAGTCTACCAACGTGCGCTTGTACTCGCGCATCTTCCGATCACGCTCCAGTGACGGAATTAAGGACAGCACGTTGTCCTTGTAGCGGGGATCCAGCAGGGCAACTCGGCGGTCATTGCGCAGGCATTGCAGCATGTAGTCGCTCATGTGTGCCAAGCTGCCCTGAGGCAAGGACAAGCTGTCCTCTGTGGGAGGTGTATCGTCTTTGTCCTCTGTATCCCCCAGCCACGCTCCTGATGCCCATGAGCTGCTTTGGGTGCTACCCTGCTGTGAACATGGTTCCTCATCATCATCATCCTGCAGAACTGTGCCCTGGCTAGACAGTTGTGTACCTGGCCTCTGTTGATGCCGGAACCCACCCTCCAAGCCACCTGTGAATGACTGGCCTGATAACCGTGGAAATGATCCTTCTTCCTCCTCCTCTTCCTCCTGTGCCACATCCTCTTCCATCATCGCTTGAAGCGTTTTTTTAAAGGAGACATAAAAGTGGGATAGTAATGCTGAGGACTGCGTCATCGGCACTGGCCATGTTGGTGGAGTACTCGAAACAGCGCAACACGGTACACATGTCCCGCATGGAAGCCCACTCGTTGGTGGTGAAGTGGTGCTGTTCTGCAGAGCGACTCACCCGTGCATGCTGCAGCTGAAACTCCACTATTGCCTGCTGCTGCTCGCACAGTCTCTCCAGCATGTGCAAGGTGGAATTCCACCTTGTGGGTATGTCGCATATGAGGCGGTGAGCGGGAATGCCAAATTTACGCTGCAGCGTAGACAGGCGAGCAGCAGCAGGGTGAGACCGCCGAAAGTGAGCACAGATGAGCACAGACTTTCTGCAGCACCTCTGAGATATCAGGGTAATTTTTCAGGAACCTCTGCACCACCAAATTCAGCACATGTGCCAGGCAAGGGATGTGCATCAAACCGGCTAGCCCCAGAGCTGCTACGAGATTTCGCCCATTATCGCACACCAACAGGCCGGGCTTGAGGCTCAGTGGCACCAACCACTCATCGGTCTGTTGTTCCATGCCCGTCCATAGCTCCTGTATGGTGTGCGGTTTTTCCCCCAAACAGATGAGTTTCAAAATAGCCTGCTGTCGTTTACCCCTGGCTGTGCTGAAGTTGGTGGTGAAGGTTTTACACTAACCGGATGAGGAGGCGGTAGAGGAGGAAGCAAATTAGGAGGAGGGGGCAACAGGCGGCAACGAGAAATGTCCTGCAATCCTCGGTGGCGGTAGGACATGCGCCAAACTGCTATCCGCCTCAGGCCCAGCCGCCCCTGCATTTACCCAGTGTGCAGTCAGGGAGATATAACGTCCCTGCCCATGTTTACAGGTCCACATATCAGTAGTTATGTGGACCTTGCCACAGATGGCGTTGCGCAGTGCACACCTTATTTTGTCCTCCACTTGTTCGTGCGGGGCAGGGATGGCTCGCCTGGATATGCAGTGCAGGTGTACCTCTAACTAAAAATGGGAATATGTCACTAGCCGAACGAACAGTCAGATTAACTATATTAATTTCCCTGTCACGTATACAGTACAGGTGTAATCTCTTAGCAAAAACATGAATATGTCACCTGCCGGACTAGCAGACGGATTAACTGTATTAATTTCAATGTCACGTATGCAGTACAGGTGTAATCTCTTAGCAAAAACGTGAATATGTCACCCGCCGGACTAGCAGACAGATTAACTGTATTAATTTCCCTGTCATGTATGCAGTACAGGTGTAATCTCTTAGCAAAAACGTGAATATGTCACCTGCCGGACTAGCAGACGGATTAACTGTACTAATTTCCCTGTCACGTATGCAGTACAGCAGTATGTCTTAGCAAAAACATGAATATGTCACCCACTGGATTAACAGACAGATTAACTATTATTATAGTAGTAGTATATATATATAGTAGTATAAAAATATATTTTTGTGTCAGGGGTACAAAAATGGTGCATTGCACCAACAAAAAAATCACTATAGGTCTCCCACAGAATTAACAGCCAGATTACTTATTAAATTTCTGTGTCAGGGGTACAAAGATGATGCATTGCACCCACAAAAATCGCTATAGGTCTCCCACAGAATTTACATCCAGATTAATTATTATATTTCTGTGTCAGGGGTGCAAAGCTGGTGTATTCCACCCACAAATAATCACTATATATACTGTAGGTCACCCACAGAATAAATAGCCAGATTCTAGAGATGAGCGAATCTATTCGCCGCTTCGTAGATTCGTATCGAATCTTGGGATTTTTCAGCTGCGAAGCGAATCCGAATATTAGGTGATTCGCTTCGCTTTTGTACGCATTCGCTACGTAGTGTGTCCTATAAATTATACGCTATTCTACGTATAATTTAGTTACTCTATATGCTGTCCCGTACGAATTCAATTCAGCGATGCAGACTTTTCCCTGGTAGTTACTCTATACGGTGTTGCGTACAAATTCAATTCAGCGATACAGACTCCTCCCTGGTAGTTCCGCCCCTTTCTCCAGCGCGGGAGGATGACGAGGCAACTCAGGAAATTAAGTTGCGCATTCGTGTGCCTCATCCCTTTTTCCCCCTTTTCAGGTTATTTGGGGAGCCCCTTGAAAGAGGGTTTTTTAAGGAACCTTAGCTGCTTTTTTTTACCCATTTGGATTACAATTTTACCTATGTGGATTACAAATTGCGACTGAGTTTGGGACTCTGCTCCAGTTCTATGACAAGTGTCAGAAGAAAAGAGACTTAAACGTGTCCGTGAGCATACTAGGTAGGTGATATTTCAAATTTTTATATTATACCTATAATAATGTATTTGCCCTTTACCATATATATGTCTCGAATATTCACTCTGCCTCTGAGGAGTGCACGCCGCGGCCTCTCCTCGTACGTGCCTGCATATTGCGTAATCGCTTAGACAATAGTACGCTGAGATTCGTAAGCTATTTGTACGCTCATGTGTACGTCTTCTAAGAAGTTGCGTACATTTTGTAAATGAACGTTCGTTATTAGTGAGCGAATGTTCGCTAATAGCACATAATAACGTATATTTTGTACGCAAATACAACGAATCTATTCGTTGATCCAGGGAGTTATTCGGATTGCCTGACTGGAGTCGGGAAGGAATTTTTCCCCCTAAAGTGAGGAAAATTGGCTTCTACCTCACAGGGTTTTTTTTTTGCCTTCCCCTGGATCAACTTGTAGGAAAACAGGCTGAACTGGATGGACAGATGTCTTTTTTCAGCCTTACAAACTATGTTACTATGTTACTATGTTACCTATGTATTCGTCGAATAAACGAATTTTAGGAAAAGTTCGGCGAATGTTCGGCGAAATAATTTTTTGAATGATTCGCTCATCTCTACCAGATTCCTAAAATGATAGATGACCGCAGCACTCTTTGTCTTCAATAATGTGAGAATTTATTCACCAACAAAGCGACGTTTCGGCTACATAGAGCCTTTATCAAGCTATCTACGTAGCCGAAACGTCGCTTTGTTGGTGAATAAGTTCTCACATTATTGAAGACAAAGAGTGCTGCGGTCATCTATCATCTCGTGCATTACTGGGGCCCGACTGGCTGGGGCCTAACACCGCTGGCACCGCCACTGCTGGTATTTGATACAACTAGTGAGTAGTGCTGTCTTTTCGTTTTGATCAATTACCAGATTCCTAACACTTTCCCTCACTTCAGCTGCCTGCTTCCTGTCCCTGCACTTCTCAGAGCTGATGGGCAGTGCTACATGTGATCCAGCTTATATAGAAGCTGGGTCACATGATGCACCGGCCAATCACAGCCATGCCATTACTAGGCATGGCTTTGATGGCTTCTAAGTGCCCACAGCTTAAAAGCTTGTTGATTGGCTGCCCTGCAGCCTTTCAACAAGCTTTATTAAACGCCCGAACCTGGACTGGTTCGGGTCCGGGTTCGCTCAACACTAATACTCACCTCATCTGTTTGCTAGCGAATTGAGGCCGACTCAGCCATCTTGATTGAAGATTGAAGTTACTGTGCAAAATCTCACACAGGGTGATGGCCTCTTTGCAAGAAGATGGATAAGATGAGTAATAACACACAGTATGAGAAACTGAGGAAGTCATATGTCAATGATTCATTACCTGTTGCATATGGAGCCAAAACCAGGATTGGAGCATCCACAGACATAAGGTATAAGGGAAAGATCTGCACCTGTTCTGTGTTTAGAGCCACACCTGGTTTTGGCTCACAATCACTGATGGAAATCACTGACCAAAACACTGACGTGTGAATGAGGCATTACAAGTACAAATTTCCATCTTAGCAAAAGATAACAACCTTGACTGTTTGGGTAAATGTGCCTTGTGTCTTATCTGCTCTGTTTTAATATGGGGTGTGGTTGGCAAGCAGTTAAAATCTACCTAAACCAGCTCTTCTATAATTTCATTCACCTTTGTGTCTGCATGGGTAGAAGATATCTCTAGTTTATACTTGTCCTCACCAGCCTAGTTTTACACTCTGTAAGCAACCAAAACTGCACACTGATTCATGGATGCTAGTTGCCATGTTCAGTTATCTTATTCCTAAAGAGGTTGTTTCTCCCCAGTCAGCAGTACCTGTGAAGAAAGCCATACTTACCTGCTCCCTGGCTCTCATCACTGGAGTTCCGGTCCCCAACACAACTTCCAAACGTACAGTCACGTGTGCCACTGCAGCCAATGACCAGCCTCAGCAGCGATGTGGCATCTTACTGCTGGGTCACGTGAGGCCTCGGAAGAAATCACCACTAAGGCCAGCTAAAGTATGCATGGATTTCTTTTCTGGTATTACTGGCTGAGAAGGTGGGTTATTTAAAAAAAAAATCCTAGACAACTCCTTTAAGCTGGCCGTACACCACTGGCGTACGGCCCATATAGGCAGGCAGTGTCGGACCGGCCCACCAGAGGACCGGAGGATCCTCCGGTAGGCCCCAAGCCACCCAGCCACTTAAAAAAAGCATACTTACCTGTCCTGCCACGCTGCCGCTGTCCTCGGCTCCCACGCTCCACTGTCTTCCCTTCCGGCGCGCACTATGACCTGACGCAGCGAGGTCTGACCTGAGGTCTGACGCCGACCTGAGGTCTGATGGGGGCACGAGACGCCGACCTGAGGTCTTATGGGGGCACGAGACGCCGATCCCTGTACTGTGACATCACTGTGTTTATTATCCCTGTACGGTGACATCACTGTGTTTATTATCTCTGTACTGTGACATCACTGTGTTTATTATCCCTGTACAGTGACATCACTGTGTTTATTATCTCTGTACTGTGACATCACTGTGTTTATTATCTCTGTACTGTGACATCACAGTGTTTATTATCCCTGTACAGTGACATCACTGTGTTTATTATCCCTGTACAGTGACATCGCTGTGTGTATTATCCCAGTGCAGGAAGAGGTAAGTGGTCTGTGTTTGTGTGTTTGTTTTCTATTTTTCAGGGCCATGAATGCAGAGGACTACGTTGGATTCGGTGGACTACGTCGGACCAGCTTTTTTTTTTTTTTTTTTTTTTTTTTTTTAAATAAAATGGTCAAACAGGGGTCTGGGGGAGTGTTTATTTCAATAAAATGTTTTATACTTGTGTGTGTGTATTTTTTTTTACAATACTACAGTTTCAGTAATTAGGGCTATCTACAGACGGCCCTGATTACTAATACTGGGCTTAGTACTTGCCGGTATGGCAGGCCAGCACTAACCCCAACATCTATTACCTCGGCACCCACCGCCACCAGGGGTGCCGGGAAGAGCCGGGTACCCGCAGGACCGGACCTTCTAAATTGAGGGTCTGGCTCTGGGGCGGCTTTACAGGGATAATAAACACAGTGATGTCACTGTACAGACATAACAAACACAGCGATGTCACTGTACAGACATAACAAACACTGTGATGTCACCGTACAGGGATAATAAACACAGTAATGTCACCGTACAGGGATAATAAACACAGTGATGTCACAGTACAGAGATAATAAACACAGTGATGTCACAGTACAGAGATAATAAACACAGTGATGTCACCGTACAGGGATAATAAACACAGTGATGTCACCGTACAGGGATAATAAACACAGTGATGTCACAGTACAGAGATAATAAACACAGTGATGTCACAGTACAGGGATAATAAACACAGTGATGTCACAGTACTGGGATAATAAACACAGTGATGTCACTGTACAGGGATAATAAACACAGTGATGTCACAGTACAGAGATAATAAACACAGTGATGTCACAGTACAGGGATAATAAACACAGTGATGTCACTGTACAGGGATAATAAACACAGTGATGTCACAGTACAGGGATAATAAACACAGTGATGTCACAGTACAGGGATAATAAACACAGTGATGTCACAGTACAGAGATAATAAACACAGTGATGTCACAGTACAGAGATAATAAACACAGTGATGTCACAGTACAGGGATAATAAACACAGTGATGTCACTGTACAGGGATAATAAACACAGTGATGTCACAGTACAGAGATAATAAACACAGTGATGTCACTGTACAGGGATAATAAACACAGTGATGTCACTGTACAGAGATAACAAACACAGATATTTCTTTATGGTGGGCCCCAAGAATTATTTCCTCTGGTGGGCCCTAGGTACTCCAGTCCTGTAGGCAGGGTAGGCAGTTGCTATGGTGCCGTGAGTGTAAAGGGCCCGGCCAGGCCGAATGGCCCCGCCCCCTTTCCGACATAAATGCACAGGCTCAGCAACCTTCTCAGGCTCAGAGCCCTCTCTTAGATACCCAGCTGGTCAATAAGCAGGGAGATGCTGTGTTCCCTGCTCTTCTTATTGACCAGCTAAAATATCGGGAGCCATTACATGATCTATACTGTCCTCCACTCTTCACTCTGCTGCTTCTGCCTGATGCATCTAGCATCATTACAGCAGCAGAGCTCCGTTACAGAGAGGGGGCCTGGAAAGATAAGCAGAGCTTCACTGCCAATTCTGAGTTTTGCTATGGGGCCCCATGATTTCTATGTACGCCCCTGCCATACACATTACATGAATGTCAGTCAAACCCCCCGATTTCAGTGGAATCAGTTACCCCTCAGACTACAGATGTTGAGGAGAGAAATACTGGGCATGTTGTTTTCAAGGCTTAGCAGTGGCCTAAAGCCCCTTTACACGTAACAATTTTGCATGCCATTATCCTTCCCAGGAAGTACCTGCTTGTCAGTGGAATTGACTGCTACATTTACATGCAGCAATCTCCTCTACAGTATGGGAATCAGGGATTACTAATACCATCATTCATCTCATTATTTTCTAAACATTTTAGTTTTTCTAAACTGTCTAAACAGCCTCTGCTGCCGGCAAATTATGATTTTGGTGACTGCAAAAAGGATCATATTGTGATTGGCAGCATTTTTACACTGGCAGATCATTTCTAATGAGTGTTCCTACGAAAGCTTGTTAGCTATAATCTGCTCGCTGTTCGGCCACTGTAAAGGGACCTTTAGTCTGACTTCACTTCTGAGTTTGGAATTCTGTTTTTCTGTTTAATTATAGGAACATAAAAATGGACTTTAGTTTGTGATGGATGCATCACTTGATGGAACTTAATGGAGCCAGAAGGACTCCACTGACTTCTGTCATACCTGAAAAGATTTTTTCCAGTAGATATGATGAAATCTGTGTTAGAGGAGCCTCCACCTCAGATGTGAATACAGCCTTACTACCTTCTCCCTATTGAGAATACACACCACGTGCAAGGCGTGGCCCACAGTATCTGACCCTAAAGCATCAGAACACATAGACGGTGTCATTTATCAAACTGGTGAAAAGTAAAACTAGCTTAGTTGCCCAGAGCAACCAGTCAGTTTCCACCTTTCATTTTGGACAGCTCCTTTTGAAAATAAAAGGTGGAATCTGATTGGTTGCTATGGACAACTAAGCCAGTTCTACTTTACACCAGTTTAATAAATGACCCCCTTATTGTTTAGCAAAGTACAATATTAGACTAGTACCAGGCCGAACCGTTCGTATTGATATTTATGTACAGCCTGGTACTAGTCTGCTGCCTGTGTGCCACACACAGGAGCAGCAGATTAGTACCATGTACCATTAATATTGATATTTGGGGCTCTCAGGGGCAGCAGACTAGTCCCTCTCTGAACCTTTCATATTAGGACACATTGTGTGCACACGGACTCCACAGCTCTACTAAAGCCTCTGCTGAAGAGCCGACCACCTATGAACTACTGTCTGGGGCCTGGGCCGATGTGCTGCCTGCTGAAAGAACCCTAAGGCCCCATTTAGACGGCTGTATTATTGCGGGTCCGCATTATTGCCTCAAATCTAAGGGAGCGAATCTCAAAAAAATTCGCTTCGCAGCTGAAAATTTCCAAGATTCCTATCGAATCTACGAAGCGGCAAATAGATTCGCTCATCTCTAGTACACACCTGATCATTTGAACAGATAAGATGAGATAGGCCACTGTTTTTGTAGGATCTGACACCTTTTATTTTAACCTATAACACTACAGGTCTATCTCGACTGTTGCTTATTTCTATGTGGCTGGTGTTTTGCTCAGTTATAGCTGTATATGTATTCATTTTTCCTTATCAAGCTCTAGCATAGTAAGTCTCTAAGATCTTATTTGATGTTACTTGCTGACTTCATTTTAAAGGGAACCTGTCACTCACGATGAACATGATGTCTGAGCTGAAGAACAGGAGGGGCTGAGTAGACTGATATATAGTTTTGTGGGAAAAGATTCAGTAAAACTTGTAATTTATTAGTTCATATCCATGTCCATTCTCTGCTCTGATGCTCCTCTCCTATGTAAGTCAATGGATTATCTCAGGTCCATTGTGTCTATGGCCCATGTAGCTGCTCTCAAAAGACAGCAAGTCTTAACTAGTGTTCAATGTAAAATTACATTAGATAGTGACATGGAAACATTTTTTTTTTAAAAAAACTCGCCAAAATGCTATAAAAAATTTTAACATAAAAATGCAATTTACTCAATAGGTGATTTTTTTTTATTACATATTCCCTTTAAAGTGGACATTGTATCCCAAAGTGAAAGATATATAGCTCCAGCGTCCATGTTGAAGTCAGAAAACAGTTCAAATAGTCAATTTTATTGAGAATAATTAAAAACAGGATGGGCACATTAGTTAATTAGTTTTCTAACTTCAACGTGGATACTGGAACTACATATTTTTCACTTCGGGATAGAAGCATACCTGGCATCTGGTCCAATGAGTCTCCATGCAATCCAACACCTGCTAAAAGTGTATAAAGACTGAAGTCCAAAAGATAATAAATATAATTATTGGATCTGAAGGAGGTTACAACAAACATAAAGCTTCCTGACACTCAACATCATCATTTGTAAATAAATAAAAATATGAAAATAAGCCCTTAATGGAAAAATAAAATATGTTTTGCGTGTTAGAATACTGCAACAGAAAAATAAAACAAATGATTTTATGATGCAAAAGTTGTAAAACATAAAGTATAGATTTGGTTTCACCGAAATATCAAACCAAAGAATAAAATTAACATAATTTATACTGAATGGTGAACCCCAAAAAATAAAGGCAACAAAATATGTTTTGTTTACCTCCAAAATATTACATGAAAAGCAATCAAAAAGTCATATATACCCCAAAATTAGCAATAAAAACTACAGCCTGCCACTGCTCCGTCAACAAAAAAATTAAAAAAATTCTTAGAATGTGGCAACATAAAATGCCAATTATTTTTTCAAAAGTAATTTTATGGTTTTAAGTAATAAATAAAAAATCCCAGAAAGATACAAAACATCCTTCACGATATGATAATTAAATATGCGGATGTACATGGCAACATTTATAAGGAAAAAAAACTGCCTTTCCTGACTGAGACCACCTTGGCAAGGGTAGGTGGGCACAGATGTGTTTTAATCAAAATATATTGGCTGAGAGTCTCAGATGTTATCATATCAGAGTGAAAGCTTAGTCCATATACAGTGGTCCTTCAAGTTACAATTAATTGGCTCCAGAAAGACCACTGTATGTTGAAACCATACAGTTGAGTAATTGGTTCCAAAGCCCCAAAATATCATCCAAGATAAGAGAAAATGAAGATTTAAGAAAAATGAGCAGATAATTAAAACAGATAAAACAAGTCCTTGCATATAACAGTCAGGAATAGCTGATAACTAGCAACTAAGGGTACTATCACACTAGCGTTTACAAATTCCGGTATTGAGCTCCGTCATAGGGGCTCAATACTGGAATAAAACGCTTCACTTTTGTCCCCATTCATTGTCAATGGGGACAAAACTGGTTATGATTTATAACATGGTTATAACGGAAAATAACGGAAACTATAAGACGGAAGTCAAAACGGAAGCCTTTAGAGGCATTCCATTTTGATCCGTCATAATAGAAGCCTATGAGAATCATAACGGATCTGTCTGAGTTGGGTTATGCAGAACGGAAAAAAAAGTCCTGTCGACAGGACTTTGTTTTCCGTCTTGCATAACGGGAACCAAATGGATCCGTTATGATTCTCATAGGCTTCTATTATGATGGATCAAAACGGAATGCCTCTAAAGGCACCACCAATCATATCATTTACAGCAGGGTAGCAGTTGTATAATAAAGCTGGGGCCTAAAAGCAATGGTATAGGCCCAGCTACTGACCACAAGCAATCACAGTGCCATAATATTATTATTGGCTACAAACACGTGATCACTGAGATTGGACGTGGGCGCTTCTGTTCAGGACGTGTTACTGAGTCTCCCTGTTCAGCTACATTTACAGTATGCAGCTGAACAGGAAGACTAAGGAACACATTTGTTCGGGACCTGAGATGATAAGCCTGCAGCAGAGACAGCAGAAATGGGTGGTGCAAGGGAGGGGTAAGTACTAAGCAGGCTATTTTCCCTCTACACAGGAAGATTTTCACCAAAGGCAAGAAAACCTCTTTAACCACCTAACAGTTTTGCCCGACCTCTGTTCGGACTTTGAGAACAGCACTTAACAGTTCTGCCGGAGCACAGCTTGGATAACAGAGGGTAGATGGGAGGGCTGTTTTAGCTGCTCATATCTCTGGATTGGTAGCAGCTAGTGATATGGGCCTGGTCTTGTTTGAAAGCTGGCATTCCATTGCAATATGTCCACTAGAAGATATTACTGTTAGAAATCGAGTCAGGAATGAAAATGTGAAACCTGCTTTTACTTTGACTTTCAGCTGCACTTACTGCTAACCCAATTTCTAATAACTATATCTTCTAATGTAGTGGAGGTAGTGCTGTTTTTAGCTTTTCCCCTAAAAATAAAATAATAACAGTTATTGAATACATTATATGTATGCCAAATTTTTCCTAAAACTACAATTCATCCCGTAAAATCAAGAAAAACTGACTGCTGGAAGTACACAGAGAGGGAAATGTTACTTGTCCTTAAGGCTAAATTTGTTATGTCGCTAAGTGGTTAAAAATGAAATTGTATGCCCTGACTTGTGCGCCAACAATATTTACTTCAAACAGATATTAAAAATGTACAATAAAAAAAGTGACATTTTCAGGATGGTTGTTCCAGTTTTATTGTGACTGTTAGCAGGTTAAGCTATAAATTAATAGATAAAGCAGCATATTTTCTGATTAGAAGATGCAAAAAAAAAGAAGTACATCAAGCCAGCTGCATTTCCTGCATATACAAAAGTAGAATTGAAGTAGACCACATAATTTTTGTTTTGCAGAGCCCACGTTGTTTTGCTAATCAACTGTTACATGCAACATCCTGTACTAAATTTGAGATTATTTTACCCATCTAGCCAGAGTCTTCATATAACAAAAGACTTCCAAGTAATTTTCCATTTCTTATTGCAATATCAGAAGCAGTTGGAAAATATTATTTTAGCTACAGGGAACTCTGATTGTTATTCTATAACTGCTCTGTATGACAGACTTTTGGAACTAAGCAATGTAGGACAGGGAATAGGATACTTACCTCAAATAATTAAGGATGGTAATTTATAAAACATACAGTCAGGTGGATAAGATGGTAAAAGAGGACATACTCAAATAAAAAAGTTACTGCAAGCTCACTAGTAACTTTATCCAAGCCTTAGGCTACTTCCACACCTGCAGTGCAGGGGCCCCGGGAGGCTGTTCCGGTGGGTGAATAGCCCGGCGGATCCATGCTGCCGCAGGTGCACATGTGGGGCCGGAACTGCGCTCCGGCCCCATTCACTGTAATGGGGGCGGGCCGCGGATCCGGCCGCAGCACGGCAACCCCAGCTGAGAGGCGGCCGGAACGAATAGGCGGCTGCAGGTGTGGAAGTAGCCTAAGTCTGGTCAGGACTCAGGACCTATCTCAAGGTTCATCAAACTACTGCCTAGCTCATCAACACATGAGTAGAGGCTGTGTTATCTTAGGGCTGTATTACTGTTTGGGTTGAACAAGCGCTGATTAGTGATAAAGGCGTCAATTGGCGCATGTTTGCATCAGCCTAATGCACTGCCCAATGCAAAATATATGGAACAGGATTGATTGCTGCGACAAACTTTCCTTCCCAAATCAGTTGTGTGGGTTTTCCAAACAACATATCTGATTACACAGGGCAATAATTGGACACAATTATGAAAGTAATTCTGCAGTCTGTTTACAACTAACTGTTTGCACATTTGTAGTTGACTATATGGGCCAATTATTGGGAATGGGTTCCTATGAATGCTTGTTCCCAAAAGTTGGCCCAAAATTATAATATAGGAGATTAACACTATCAAGCTCCTAGCTGCCCATGGTGCTTCCATTCCATTTGCATCTCTCAAGCACTTTGCTAGCATTATGGCACCTCTGGAGACTACATCTCTGTGCAGGTTCTTACCACTGATTAAAATTTGAACCAACCTTGAATAAGCCCTTTTCTCTCTCCAGAGATCCCATAGCCACAGTATAGGCTGCCTCTTTGGTACATAACTCTTGATATTTATGAAGATTTAGTCATGGAATTTTAAACATCAGAAAAGAGAAAATCTCAAAAACCTATATTTAATAGTGACCTTTTGACATTATGTTTTTTAATAGCTGAATATATCTGTAAAGAATATACAAATCGGAAAGATTTTTCATCATTGCCTATAGGGTAATTTAGAAAAAACAATCTAAACATTGTCATACATTTCCGTTCATGTTCATTTCTAAATGTTCCACAGGAAGATATAAATAAATATAGCTCTGTGCGTGCCACAAACAAAGTCTCATATTATAAAGTTGCATAACCCTTGCTGATCAAACTCCCACAAAAAACTGTGTACTCAGTAGCTATATCAGTTACTATACAAACATCCAAAAATGTCATATGTTTTTTTCAAAAGTCATTTTGCCAGTTACATATATAAGCCTTGGGTTAGATATTAGTTGTAGTGTATAAAATTGTCTATAAAACCGGACCAACCTTCCTAAAATTCCCTGAATAAACCATCATGACCATTCCTAACTATAATCCAATAATTGTCCACAGGTAGCCCAGCTGATTTGCATTCAAACCCTTGTAACCCAGTGGACTTTATCCATTTTCTGATGACACAGTTTAGTTAACTGCACGTCATCAGTGCAAGCAAAATTAGGAAGGGGGCATACAGCAGCCAAGATCTTGATTCCTGGACAGTCCATGTAACAACTGTGGACCACAGCACTCCAAATAAAGTCCAAATGTGTGGTGCTTAGTCTTCTTTTCTACAATTGTTGCACAGTTGTTCAAGAATCTAGTTTCTAATAAACTAGCAGTGAAGTGTGATATGCCTGGCACCCTATAGTTTAGTCCTGAAAATCTCATGTATACTTTTTACATCCTGGCTGCCATCTATCTTGACTCTTCCACTTCTTCTGTGCTTCTGCGACCTCCTATTGTATATCTCTATCTGTTATCAAGCAAAAGAGGGACCAGGCTGTTGGATTACAACATGCTGATCCTTTTGTTCTCAGGTGGATAATCCACCCCTATAGATGAGCGAATTGTTCAAGGTTTGATTCGGATGAATTGGTCAACCAATTTGATTTGGGTCCAAATCAATCCTGGTCAAATCGAAAGTGCTCCAACTGAAAATTTGTGTATAACATGCTGAGCTCTCTTAAGACTCATATTTTCAATCTTGTTTCTCACTCTTTAAACAATTTTTGATTTAATTTCTATCTCTTTTTCTCTCAATCTCTTGAATCACCACACATTTCAGATTTGGATTTACCTCAAATTTTTACAAAATTCGTGTCGAATCCAGTTGATTCGTTCATCTCTAGCTGCCACCAGAGGTGTCTGGAGGCAGGTTACTATGCTCAGAACACATGTATAATCGACCAAACCAAGCATACATGTGTATGGGGAGTTCATTAGAAACAGCTGTCAGTCAAACGAGCGTTGAACTGTCTATGAAGTTTATGACGGAGCTATATTTGCAGGCCAGTATCACAGCAGCCAAATTAATTAATAGTTCTTTTAGTCTTCAAATTTTCTTTTATATTTGATGAAGGATGCACTGAAATATATTATTGCTCTTAAATGAGAACATCTGAAAACTCAGTATAGCTTATTGTCTATCAGATCTAATCACAATCACAACAAACCAAAATCAAACATGCTATCACTAAGAAATCCTTTAATAATAAAGCACAGCTCTTATCTCCTAAGATGTTTTGTAGCATGTGCATAGAGAATTAAAAGCAGCTGCTGCAGCTTCGTTCAGTGCCATATGTTCAGCCATGCATAGAGAACAAGCTGACGGTTACAGAGCAGGACATTAAAATAGGTCACCACTTATATACTATTAGTTTTTAGAGTCTGAGCTGAAAAAACACAAGAGCATTACAAATTTCATCAAACACATTAATATAAAATCAAATGAATCTGATGAATTAATTATATCCCTAACCCTGCCAAAGTCTAAACCTAATCTGGCAAAGTCTGATTGAGCTATACACACAGACATGGCCAAAGATGGCTATATAGTCACAGCTTGATGGAGCTTCATTTTGTGAAGGTCAATAAAGTATACAAGGCTAAAAAATCTATTATCTACAATTACCTCAAGTGAATTTCTACAGGGCAGTTATATAAAGTAGTGTTTCTCAAACTGTGAGGTACCATACAGTTCGTGATAAGGTGTACTGTGCTTTCCAAGTGACCTAGATTTAGGTTCTTTCATCCCAGGTTGTAATGCTTGTATCCAAGCAGAGTAGCTGGCTGGCTATAAACATTAAATAAATGTTGCCCAAGCCGAGCATACTTCTAAATGGACAGGGGTGCACTTAGCCTTTCTGCTGCCTGAGGTGAAAACTGAAACGGTGCCCCCCCATGCCAATTTCTTAACCTAACCCCTTTGCTACAATGAAAGCTCTCATTGTCCATGGCCCTTCCGCTGCCCCCCTCTTGCCCCTACCTGGTGCTGCCTGAGGCGATCGCCTCACCTGGCCTCATTGGTGGTGCACCCTGGTAAATGGAGGGGTCAGAAAAGATAGCTGTCAGCTGAACAAACACTTGACCATCAACTATCCAATGTGTGTGGTTAACCTTACTCTAAGACAAATTGCTTTATCTTTACTACAGGAAGAGGAAGTTAAAAGTTGGCAAGAACATGTGTCCTTCTTGAGGCAGAAGTGGCAAGAGTAGATTGTAAAGACTATTGTCAGGGTATTGTGGCTGACTCTAGGACACCATGGCTCACACTGTAGTCAGTACTGGAATGAGGGCACAGTGGACTGGTCATTTCTTTGTAATCTTGGGCAACCCTTTTAACCCTTTCAGTACCGGAGGTTTGTTCGGTTATGCATTTTCGTTTTGCGCTCCCTGCCTTCAAACAGCCATAACTGTTTTATTTTTCTGTTCACAAAGCTGTTTGAGGGCTTGTTTTTTGCGGGACAAGTTGTACTTTCCAACGCCACCATTTAATATTGCATATGGTGTAGTGGGAAGCGAGAAAAAAATTCCAAATCAGGTGAAATTGCAAAAAAAACGCTATTCCGCTACAGTTCTACGGGTTTCTTATTTACAACGTTCGATGTTCATTAAAACTGACCAGTTACTTTCATTCTACTGGTCAGAACAAATCCGGCGATACCTAATATGTATAGTTTTTCCTGCGTTTTGATAAAAGTAGTGATAAAATAATTATAAAGTTGGCCTTTTTTTTTTTTTGCTGTCATATCTTGACCCCTATAACTTTTTGATATTTATGTGTACGGAGCTGTATGGGGGGCTCATTTTTTGCGGGGCGATCTGAAGTTTTTATTGATACAATTCTGGGGTGTGTATGACTTTTTGATCACTTTTTATTTAATTTTTTTAGAAAAAAAAGCGACAAAAAACAGTGAATCGCCATTTGGACTCTTTTTTCCGCCACACAATTCGCCGTATTGGAATTTTTTTTTATATTTTAAAAGTACAAGCATTTTCGGTCACGGTGATACCCATGATGTCTATATTTATTGTTATTTAGGTAATTATTTTTTAATTATACGGAAAGGGGGGTGATTTGAACTTTTATATATTTTTTTGTTTTTTATATATTTTTTAACATTATTTTTATTTTTTTGTGATATTTTAAGCTCAAATATGACAAAGGACAACCCTTTAGATGAGCAATGTATGGTGTAAAAATGTGTGGGTGCGATCGTGTAATAGATCATTTGTCAGGCAACAGATGCATTTACAATTTACACTAACATATAATTGACTGTATGGATGGTATTTGGGAAAAAAAGGATTGTGTTATACCCTTAAAGGTATAAAAAGACTATGTTAAAAAGGTACGTAAAGACCCTTTGTTCCACTTTCTTCACTACCTAAGACCTTCTTCCTTCCTGTATTGAATCTCCATGTTGTCTTAAGTTGAGACCACACAGTTGCAAGATGAGCTTGTTGGCAAAACGTTGCCTTGTCAAGGAAATACTGAATTATGTTATGGAGGATTGTGGTGTTCGATGCTTGGCAAGTGAATATTCGCTTGGAGTTAAGAAGCCGGAAAATTAAAAACCAACTTTCAAAGTGCTTCTTCCCCTTTCAAACAGCAATTTGCTGCGCAGAAACAATGGATCTGTATGGAGACAAGTGATTGCAAGTCACAAGAGAGAAAATGATTTCTGGCTGTAAATGCAGCTCTTTAGCTCCACTGACCATCAGGCAATTAATGGTAACAAACGATTCATTCGCTATAATTGCCTGTAACATAGGTCCATGCAAAAAGATCATTATGGTGGTAGGTTTTACATTCAAAGCGCAAGATCCTTCCCAATTACCTTCATAAAGGCAAGGATATAAAACAAACAGGAAAACGTAAACTACAGGCAAATTAAAATAACTGTAGAATAAAGGACCTTCTTGTTGCATGATATAAATGGTGACACTGAAAGTGCCACACATATTGCATCCATAATATAAACTTACTTTTAAACTTTCTTCCTAGAACTAAGAGTTTCACAACATTCATGTCCAGAGATGAAGCATATAAATATTTCTCTTCTACCAGGAGGTGAATCCTTACCCTACACCAACCTAATCATCCAGTCTGATCTTTGCTATTTACAGTTTCAAAACATCATCCTGGTCAACAACCTTATTTTTTGCTTTCCTCTAAACAATTAAGCCAAAAATCATGGAAAACAAGAATGTATTATAATGTTTCCAGGTAATCTAAGCCTATAATTTATTGATACATCAATTTTTTTAAAATTTTAAGGACTGTCCATGAATTTGTGAACAGTTGGCAACCCTAAGAATCTTGAACATTACTGACTGTAGGGTATTACAAAGAGAGACTTGATTTGTTGCACATATATAGTTTATTAGGCATATATCACTATTAGAGATGAGCGAAGTCAAGAAATTTAATTAGTTACAAATTGATTTGTCACGAATCGCTATAAACCAGGTATACCCAGGCCATTTTGCCTAATCATAATCTTCTCAGTTGGTAGTCCAATCTCAGTGTGAAGACTTGGAAGTTACCCCTTTTCCGACCACCGACAGTAAATTTAAATCGGCAGCCGGTCATTTAAAATGGTGCCCGCTGGCACATGCAGCAGGTACCATAGCCGCCGGATGTCTGATAATGTCAGTTGTAACGCCAGCACATGGACTTTTAACCTTTCAGATGCTGTGGTCATCCAGGTGTGCTCCGGCTCCCCCTGGCAGGGATGGTCCCTCCTGTGTGATGGTACCAGAGATGGTACACAACATTAAGGCAGGAAAAGCTTCCTCAAAGCAATAAAATTGAGGGATCCACAACAGGGATGATCATAATCCCATGTGGATCCCTCTATAATGTCTGGGATCCCTCCCCACTATGAACCTAGTGGTATTTTGCTTTTAAAATTATTAGGGTTAAGACAAGATGACAGAACATGGCGGATGGATCAAACATGGCTGCTGGATTATTGCAGCAACACTGTCCCTAGCACATGAGTGCTTGTCACGTCTCTCTGTATGCTCAGCTCACAGGACAATGGAGGAGACTGTGTGGGTTGAGGGTTTTATAGGGCTGTGACATCCTAGGAGCTGGCTACCTGTGGGTTGGCTGGGTGTATGGCATTATGGGTGATTTTGCGTTCCCGGGCGTCTTACTTTCACTTTAAACACATGCAGCCGCCATTTTAGGAAAAAACTACTTCGTTACCACAAAGCATGAGGAAATTTGGCTTTGTTGCGAATCAAAGTTTTCCTAAATTTCGGACCCAATTCCACTTTGAATGATTCGCTTCGCTCAATACTAATCACTAAGTACAGATATCTGGTATTTGTAACTGTAAAATCTATAAAAACTATCAGTGCTGGGATTTGTGTTCTTCCTCTCTTTTTCTACAATTTTCCTTGTAATATAAAATTATATTAACGTAAAGCTGGGAAAAAAAGAAAAGACCAGTCTTTGTTCAGGTCGGAAGGGGTTAATTGGAGTTGCTAAATTCACTTCACTAATTTTCTGGACAAAGAAATAATTCATCTCATAACCATTATAACTCTATACTCTGTTTATGTTCATAGTACCCATTTATGTAAAACTCATAAAAAAATGAACTGGCAAGAGGTCAGGATGGGGTTTCATTAACCTACTTACTGAAAGAACCCATTGTGTGGCCTGCGTCCTGAACACTATTGCATTTCAACATATGTTCATTGTGACAAGGATAGGACATTGTCACATGGATAGTGTGCTAGAAATTAAAAATGTCCCATTATATATTATTAACAGTACTGATCATATGTGGAGTATAAAATTATGATAAATATGCAATATATTATAGCATACAGTATGGTAAGATTTTCAGCAGCACAGCCATTTTTCTACAAGGGTGTGCATGTATATGATAAGACAACTCTTACATGGGCCAATGCTGGTCAAATAACAAGCAACAATTGATGATATTTAAAGGGATTTTCTGAGATTTATATATTGATGACCTATCCTCAGGATGGGTCATCAATATCAGATTGGTGAGTGTCTGACTCTATTCCGATCAGCTGTTTAAAGAGGCTGCAGCATGCCAGAAAGTGACGCTACCTTTTTCTAGACCAGTGACGTCATGTTCATTGGTCATGTGGCCTGGGCGCAGCTCAGTGTCATTCAAGTGAATAGGGCTGAGCTACAATACCAAGCATAGCCACTATCCAATGTATGGCACTGTGCTTGATAAGCTGCAAAACACAGTTAACCTCTTCCAACAGCTGTTTGGAGAGGGTGCCGGGTGTCAGACCCTTGCTGATTTGATTACCTATCCTGCACTGCTATCCAACAATCTTTGGACATGCCATACTTGTCAGGGCGAAAGTTGCTATGTACTTCAGCCTAATGCCTCATTCACACAGTGTTCGGTCAGTGATTTCCATCAGTGATTTTCAGCCAAAACCAGGTGCTGCTCTAAACCTAGAACATGTGCAGATCTTTTCCTTATACCTTATGTCTGTGGAGGCTCCAATCCTGGTTTTGGCTCACAATCACTGATGGAAATCACTGACCAAATCATGGATCTGTGAATGAGGCTTAATACTGGAAGCTCTTCTCACACCATCAAATAGATATACAATTCTCCTTATCCTACAAATGACAGATGATAAACACAACTTCCCTGGGTTTCTCTCATCAAAGATTTTTTGAACTTCATACTGAGCATTTTAGAATCAATGTTCAGAAAAAAAAATTCATTTTGCAATATCTAAATAATAAAACTTACAATACCTTACAATACCCATATGTGATCAAATACTCATGGCAGCAAGACCACAAAGGTCTGGCAGTATTGTGGCTGAATGAATGGATCATGTTGCTTCCTGCTAGGGCAGCTGGTAGATGACAGGCATAAAGACATTGGTAGCCAACTGATCTGCATAAAAATGACCCCTTCAATTACAATGGGATTTTCACTTGACTTTCAATTTGGGGCACCATGTGCCGTGAAACTGACCTAGTTCTGTAGAAGTATTAATACCCATGACATGATGCAGAGATTCTACTCCAGCCTCATCCTGAGAGACAGAATAATTGTCATAAAATTTTGGAACCTGTAGAATACATTTGAGCCTTTGCAATTTGTTTTATATTTTTTTTCACACAAACTATTTTATGTATCCTATTGGGGATAGCTATTTCTAATGTCAATACGACTGCACACAGATGTGTGGTACCACATAAGCCCCATACATTAGTGTGTTGTCAGCTGAACCAACTGAGAATGGCGGGCTCAGCCAACACTCTAATGTGTGTGGGAAGCATTTGACTCTCCCCTGAAAGATGATGTCAGGGGAGAGAAGGATCGGGCAAAATGAATTTTGCCATATCCTTTTGATAGGATTTACAGATAAGTTTATTAAATTATTATCCCCCTGTGCCTTGGTTTTGACATAAAAAAGTTGCTAAACCCAGTTTTGCAACTTTTTTCAGCGCCATTGCAATAAAAATTTAGTTGCAACTGGCACCCTCACCAGTTTCCAAGGAGGTGGCTCCATCGGCCCCAGCACATTTATTATCATTCATGCCAGGAACTGGAGCGGATTGCAGTAAATTAAATGTATCCTCCGGTGGCACGAGGCCTATCAAGACTACATAACACATGTAAGTCTTGACAAATCAGGGCCTTAGAGTATACATAAGAAGCACAGTGAGGACAAGTCTGCTGTGACCAGCACAGCACTGCTAATATTCAAGTAAATTTATCTGCTGGAGTATACATTTGCATGGATGGGCAATTCAGTTTTTAATCATGAATTGAGGTTAAATAACAAAATTGAAATAAAGGTTATGTTGATTAATGCAAGGTTAGGAAAACTTGGTAATAATTGCCTTAGGGCAATGTTACATTGAATTATTCTAAACCTGTACAGAGATATTTTCCCCTAAAAACAATATGAAGTATGATGGA
This sequence comes from Rhinella marina, assembly GCA_900303285.1. Taxonomy (NCBI): domain Eukaryota; kingdom Metazoa; phylum Chordata; class Amphibia; order Anura; family Bufonidae; genus Rhinella; species Rhinella marina. The sequence goes on from ONZH01030215.1 coordinate 21,576, forward strand.
ACATGCCTGTATGTATCCAACTAAATAATCACTTTATGGCTCCATATGAAATAGTAGACACAGGCAGGTAGGACTTGTAGGACTAGCTCAGCCAAATATAATGATGTCATTCACTTAGCAATATGTTGCTTAAGGCCTCATGCACGCGGCCGTTGCCCGGCCCGCATACAGCAGGTCCACAATACACAGGCACCGCCCGTGTACACCCCGCATCACGGATGTAGACCCATTCACTTGAATCTGGGAGATGCGGTGCGGAAAGGAAGCACGGATCGGAAGCCCATGGAAGCACTACTGAGTGCTTCCGTGGTGTTTCTGTCCGTGCCTCCGCACCACAAAAAAATAAAACATGTTCTATTTTTTTATGGTGCGGACACTCGGATGCAGATCGCGTTTGTGTGCACGAGGCCTAATTCTGGAGTAAAAGTACTTTTCAGTCAAATGCAAATAAGCAGTTAAGTGCACCAATGGTGGGCCCAAGCCACTCTGTGCACCCTTGTTTTCTCTGCCAGCACTTTCTTCTACTTTTTGATTCACAGAGACAGGTGTGTAGACAACACAGGCTCCTAGACCAAGCAAGTAGAGGAAGCAGGAGGAGCTTGGGCCATCTTTGGTGCACTTAACTGCTCATTTTCATATAGATTTAAGGACTTTTTCTGCATAATGAAACAACTACCATAGCAGCTAGTAAAACAAAGATTGGAGGAAGGTAAAGTAACGGCACTGGAAGCAGCATGGACAAAGGGGTAATGTTTTTTCTAGTTAAGTTATTATACTCCTTTGCCATTTTTCAGTAACTAGGACAACCCCTTTAAGGATCAGCTAACTTCCTTAATATGATATTCATTAACTATGGCTTATTTTGCATCCATTAAAATAACACATTTGAAAGGAGGACTTATCTAGGAATATCTTGGAAATCAAGCCTAAATTGCTAGTAGAAGATAAACGCTACTAAATCTCATGTATTCATCATCCTGTGGAGAGTTGAAAGTTCATTCTTGTATTTCCTTTTAATCATACATCTATTTTCCTTTCAGACCATGAATTTGCTTTTTCTGGCTAACCGAAAATCCAGGTACTATGAATAGACATGTTTGGTTTCTGGGTGGAAAAACAAGCAGGAAATTCCAGTGGGATAAATCAGTGGTCCACTTTGTGGGCAGACATGCCTATTTCCAGTTCTGTAATGCAAAGAAAAAAAAAACCGAATCAATGCAAAGACAATAAAACCTTTTTCTTTGTGTGTTTTATGATTGCCTGGGTGGTGCAGATTTTCATTTTTTTTTACCATCTTATGTTACAGTAACTGTTAAGCCAACACAGCTCACAAAACAGATGTGGATATGTAGAAGAATCTAGATTTATTTTGTACCAAAGTAATTTTCAAAATACTTTATTAAAATATAAAGATAAATAATACATAATAACATTTATGTATATAGTCCCAACACATTTCTCAGAGCTTTACAATTAGAATATATATATCTATATATATATATATATATAAATATATATATATATATATATATAAATCATTCAAAAAAAATCCACCTAATGGAGGAAACCTGGTATAAATACTATGTAGATAACTCAAAAACTAAAGGGGTAGATTTGTACAGATTTTCTGTACATTGAAGTTTATGGGAAAACTACAATACATCCACCACAGATCCGCACAATTGACATGTGGATTTTAGCTCCTTTAGGCCTTTTTCACACGACAGTATTTTTTGCGGGCTCCGATCCGACCCATTCATTTCTATGGGAACGCAAAAAATGCGGACAGCACACCGTGTGCTGTCCGTATCCGTTGCTCCGTTCCGTAGCCCGCAAAAAAAATAGAGCATGTCCTATTCTGTCCGTATTACGGACAAGAATAGTACTGTTCTATTAGGGGCCAGCTGTTCTTTTCAGCAAAATACGGAATGCACACGGATGCCATCCGTTGTTTTTGCGGATCCGCAATTTGCGGACCGCAAAACACAACGTTCGTGTGAAAGAGGCCTAATGACCTGCAAAATGTTTTCGATTCTTTGTATTTTGGCAGCCATACCTTTTTATTTTTTCCTTGACTAGGCTGTGGCGCTGTCTGAGGGCTTTATGCAGGATAATTATTATTTTTTTACATTGTTTGAGGTATTTATAAATTATGGTGTTTTATATAAAAAGGTGATTTTTGGCTTTCTTGTTTGTATATTTTTTTGCTGTTCATGTTTCATGCAAAATAGCCTGATAATGAAATACTTCGGGTTATTACTGTTGTGTTAATGCCTAATATGTTTATTTTTCATTTTTATTTAATGTGTGCACAATAAAATGCATTTTTTATTAAATAATGGTGATTTTTCTAAGAGCGGGGCTCTGATTTTTTTATTACATTATTTATAACATTTTTTTAAGTCTCATTAAATTTAATGCATACTGTTTTATAACTTTATTGAAGGTTTATTTAAATATTACTCCTGTATGCTAATATATTATGCTCTGTGTCAGTAAGAAACAGGCTGCTGTTAGCGCAACACTAGTGTGCCCTAACAGCAGGCTTACAATGGAGACAGCCCTGGGGTCTTTCATAGCTCCTCAGGGCTGACTGCAATGACACCCACATTCTCCGATTGAGTCAGTGGGAAACCTGGTGACAGGATTGCAGGGGAAAGTCTGGACCTTGGTATGATCGAAGGGTTAGGCCTCATTCAGACATCGTTGGAGCACGGTCCGTGAAAGCCCGAACTGTGCTCCTTCTGAATGCAGGAGCGCATGGCGTCATTGGTTGCTATGACGCCGTGCACTTCGTGAGGCCGCCGCTGTACAGTGATACACTCTGTATCACTGTACAGCGGTGGCCTCACGAAGGGCACAGCGTCATAGAAACCAATGACGCCGTGCGCTCCTGCCCTTAGAAGGAGCATAGTCCCGGTTTTCACAGACTGTGCTCCACGGATGTCTGAATGAGGCCTTAAGGGCCAGGATTAGAGCTTTCTCAGCTGTGAAGCAGTAGCCTGTGCTAAGAACTAAGGCTGTTAGTAACAGCCAGATCATAGAGCAGGGCAGTCCTTAGCAAGGACCTGTACTGCCCACCATCAGAAGACAGGATAGGTCATCAACAAAAATATCTCTGAAAACCCCTTTAAAGAGGAACTTTCATGGGTCCAGACATTGTTAAGTAAGTACCAGGTTATGTAGGGCATCTAACGTGGATGTCAGAGATCTTACTATTCTTTCTGGGCGCCGCTCCGTTCGCCTGCTATGCCCCTGTTGAATTCTCCCGCGTGCTATGCTAATGCATAGCATCGGAACAGGGAGGAGGAGACGCCAGGGTTTATCAATGGGCGTCTCCTTCTCCCTGGCTGTAGCACTGTCCAATCGCAGCGGAGAGCATTACAGCCAGGGAGAAGGTGTGCTTTTTTTTTCTCCCTGGCTGTAATGCTCTCCGCTGTGATTGGACAGCACTACAGCCAGGGAGAAGGAGACGCCCATTGAGAAACCCTGGCGTCTCCTCCTCCCTGCATTAGCATAGCACACGGGAGAATTCAACAGGGGCACAGCAGGCGATCGGAGCCCAGAAAGAATAGTAAGATCTCTGACATCCATGCTAGATGCCCTACATAACCTGGTACTTTCTTAACAATGTCTGGACCCATGAAATGTCCTCTTTAAGACATTAAAAGACACACCACAGGTCAATTTCTGTGCAACGTGACACATGGGTGCAGTAAGTAATTGGCTGCGGTGGTCACTTGACCCGTGTCAAATGGGAAGTTGACCTGAGGAGACAGAACGCAACGGCGAGGATCAGGTAAGTATGCTCAACACCGTGAGTCCGGCTGGGGGGTTCTGAAGAAAAAACACACCAAAAGTGAACAACCACTTTAGGGAGAGCACATGTTAAACCCCTCCAAAGCTGACCAAGAGAGACACAAGACAACCATATTTCTTGGTAACAAAATTTTGGGGCACTTTGGCATTTTTATTACACACAAGAACAATTGGGTGAAGCTGAATGATTGCAGCAACTTCATGGTTTCTGGAATCCATCTGCAAAAGGGGATCTGCTGTGAAGCCCAGATCCTGCCACAGACAAGAATTATTACCGCAAAACCCCGTTCACAAAGTGCCACAATCCAGCCACCAAACAAATAGGGATCACCCCTGTCTGCACCACATTTTTTGTCCCCACTACTTAACGGCAAAGCTCTAGTGTGGCTTTTTGTTTACTTGTTTGTTTGTTTGTTTGTTTGTTTTTTACAATGGGAGTCAATAGTGACATATACCAGAGTTGCCAACCAGAATTGTTTAACTTTTCTACACAAGTTATCCAAAAATCATGGAGGGACAACATTTCAACATTTTTTATGGACAAATAGGAAAACCATAATGAATAATAAAGATTCTTTTTTTTACCACATAGTAAAAAAGTCATCTATTTTTACAAACTGTCCTAGAATTTCTGGACGGTTGGCAACTCTGGCCTATACAGTCCATACATTGCAGCTTCCATCAAAGGTATACATCAGAAGATAGTCACAAAATACACAAAAAAACAAAAACAAAGTGTCAACAGAGCCAGATTGTATTGTTAAAATCCAAATAAAGTGCTAAAACAGACTGGGCAGCCTATTGTTAAACAAACTGCCATTCCTGAGAAATTATATTCTGTTTTCTCATTGTGTAAATTTCCACACTTTTACAAAACCATGACAATTTATGGTTTCCTTTTTAACAAAAGGATACAATTTCATTCAAGACTTTACTCACATTATGACATCTGTGAAGGGTTGGTCAGTGGTTCATACTGACTATGAGGGATCCAGACAAAATATAGCATGCTTCCATAAAGCCACCATGGACCAACAGTCCATGGAAAACCACTGATGTGTGAATAGGCACATTATAGTCAATGGGTACGTGCAGGGCCGGCCTTAGGGTAGATGGCGCACTGTGCGAAACTCTCTCTTGGCGCCCCCCCCCCCCATTTATATATATATTTACTTAAAGAAGTATGTGTGCCATCCCATCTCCATTATCCCATACAGAAAAATATAGTGACAGTACTAACGTCATACAGTATAGAGCTATAATAGAGTGTAGCGATCTATAGAGTGATATAGGACTGTATAGAGAGCTATAAATACAGTGTAGATATATATAGAGTAGGACAGTATATATATATATATATATATATATATATATATATATATATACACTGTATTTATAGCTCTCTATACTGTCCTATATCACACTATATATCTCTGCACTGTATTTATAGCTTTCTATATTGTCCTATATCACTCTATTCTCTATATATCTCTGCACTGTATGCAGACGTCAGCCTGTGACGTCAGCCCAGGGTCGGCTCCAGGTTCAGGTGGGCCCTTGGGCGATAAAGTCTCAGAGGGCCCCCTTACAGCGTGATAACTATCTGTGTATAGATAATATAGTAGATGTCCCCTGCAGTCCTGACGCTGCGTCAGGTCATAGTGCGTGCTGGCAGGGAAGACGGAACCTGATGGCAGCAGCAGCGCAGGACAGGTAAGTATGTTTTTTTAAAGTGGCTGGGTGGGCTGATCTGAGGTCTGGAGGGGAGCACAAGACGCTGTACAGGAGCAGGCCGGGCCAGAGCGCCCCCTTAACTGGCCAGGGGTGAAGCGCCCTGTGCAACCGCACGGGTCGCACACCCCAAAGGCCGGCCCTGGGTACGTGTGCTGTTCATGGAGAACACAGACAGCACACATTCGTGATTCACAGATTCATTTTCTGCAAACAGAACCATTTCTTCAGTGCTGTGCCATGATTAATTTTAAACAAAGGAGTCCAATACACACTCTTATTTAATTCCAATCTATATTTTATTCTGTACTGAGCCTGCACTTGTGGTTGTATAGGACAGCGCTGGATATAATGGGCTGGGAGTTTCAGCTGTTGTACTACATGTCTGATCATGTAGGAACAGCCAGATGGTGTCTATTTTATCAATACAGCTGCTGACAGATATATTATACTGGGATCTCTCCGGCAGTAGCTATAGACAGTTGGTACTGGGATAAACAGGACTTCACAGGCAGATGGAGAATTTACTTTAAGCTGACAGCTGAATCACCAATACTTGTCCCACACTAAATTCCATGGATTGCTTTTCTATTCAGTCTTTTGACCTGTGAAAAATGTGATTTCCAGCCTCCCTTAATGTTGCTGTCATCATGAAAACAAATTCTAATCACTAATGTGTCCATATATATAAAGACCAAAAGTTTGGACACACCTTCTCATTCAAAGAGTTTTCTGTATTTTCATGACTATGAAAATTGTAGATTCACACTGAAGGCATCAAAACTATGAATTAACACATGTGGAATTATATATTTAACAAAAAAGTGTGAAACAACTGTAAATATGTCTTATATTCTAGGTTCTTCAAAGTAGCCACCTTTTGCTTTGATTACTGCTTTGCACACTCTTAGCATTCTCTTGATGAGCTTCAAGAGGTAGTCACCTGAAATGGTTTTCACTTCACAGGTGTGCCCTGTCAGGTTTAATAAGTGGGATTTCTTGCCTTATAAATGGGGTTGGGACCATGAGTTGTGTTGGACAGAAGTCAGGTGGATACACAGCTGATAGTCCTACTGAATAGACTGTTAGAATTTGTATTATGGTAAGAAAAAAGCAGCTAAGTAAAGAAAAACGAGTGGCCGTCATTACTTTAAGAAATAAAGGTCAGTCAGTCCGAAAAATTGGGAAAACTTGAAAGTGTCCCTAAGTGTAGTCGAAAAACCATCAAGCGCTACAAAGAAACTGGCTCACATGAGGACCGCCCCAGGAAAGGAAGATCAAGAGTCACCTCTGCTGCGGAGGATAAGTTCATCCGAGTCACCAGCCTCAGAAATCGCAGGTTAACAGCAGCTCAGATTAGAGATCAGGTCAATGCCACACAGAGTTCTAGCAGCAGACACATCTCTACAACAACTGTTAAGAGGAGACTGGGTGCAGGAGGCCTTCATGGTAAAATAGCTGCTAGGAAACCACTGCTCAGGACAGGCAACAAGCAGAACAGACTTGTTTGGACTAAAGAACACAAGGACTGGACATTAGACCAGTGGAAATCTGTGCTTTGGTCTGATGAGTCCAAATTTGAGATCTTTGGTTCCAACTAGAGATGAGCGAGTACTAAAATGCTCGGGTGCTCGTTATTCGAGTCGAACTTTTCCCGATGCTCGGGTGCTCATTTCGAATAACGAACCCCATTGAAGTCAATGGGAGACTTGAGCATTTTTGCAGGGGACCAAGGCTCTGCCTAGGGAAGGCTGGGTGAAAACCTGGAAACCTCAGAAAATGATGGAAACACCACGGAAATGGACAGGAAACAGCAGGGGCAGCATGCATGGATGCCTCTGAGGCTGCCTAATCCCACCATTACCCCAAATTCTCCTAGTGGGGTATGTGTGGTATCGATTCTTCTCAGTTTAAAATCATATACGTCCCCTATCTTGGGACCATATCTTTCATGGATTTTTTGAACACGGAAAAGGAAAAAGAGCTTGCTCTGGCCAGGGGAGTGTCTTTTCTACTGCAGCTAAGGGGACGTGTCCATGCTCTGCCTATCACAGGTCAGGAGCCAATTAAAAGAGGAACAAACAAAAATCAGTATCAATATCTAATTCGTCCCCTATCCAGGTAAATTGTTTGGAGAAAGGGCCTGTAGGTGGGGGGCAGGCTGGGGGGAAGGAGGTTTCGCTGGAAGAGCCAGAGGAGTGCCCCCTGGGCTAGCGTGTGTGGTGGTGACAACAGCCGGATGGATTTGGAAAAAATTTAGCATCAACCGGTACGGTATGTATTCTTCTGAGTTTAATACCGTATATGGCACCTATCCGGAAAAAAGGAAAAATAGTTTGGAGAGAGAGAAAGAGAGGAAAAAGACATGCAGTATGGAGCAATAACACGGAAACTATTAGATTAGGCAGACTTGGTCTGCTTAATTGCAACCCAGACAAATGAGAGAAAGAGAGGAAAATGACGTATTTTTAAAAGTGACGTTCAGTATAGATCAAGTGTGGTATGTGTTCTATGTATACTACTCAGTTTAATACCGTATATGGCAGCTATCCGGAAAAATAGTTTGGAGAGAGAGAAAGATATGAAAAAGACGTAAATTGTTTGGAGAGAGGGCCTGTAGGTGGGAGGGCAGGCTGGGGGGAAGGAGTGCCCCCTGGGCTAGCGTGTGTGGTGGTGACAACAGCCGGATGTAGTTAGAATGACGACGCAGGACCCCAACTTAAAAATTTAGCATCAACCGGTACAATTGTCAATTATGAGCTCGATCAAGTGTGGCATGACTTTTTAGATGGAGATTGCATGTGGTCACGTACTCCCTGGAACCCCATAGTCACCCCTTCTCTGATGTGCTACCCCAGAACATTCTCTGGCCCAATTCGCAAGACCTTTTGCAGTCTCAGTGTGCTGACAGTGGGGATTTACCAGTGTTGTCTGAGGAGGTAGTGGACAATGGCGAGACACAGGTGTCGGGGGGTGAGGTAGTTGAAAGTGAAGCAAGTTACATTGTGGACTCCTTGGGGGGACTTTCTCATGATGGGACAGATTCAACTTGGGTGGATCAGGCACAGGAACAGATCAATTTTTTTTTTTGTGTTTGTTTAACTTTTATTTAGCACAAATAACCACAGAGATATTTATTAGTTCTCTTCGCTGCGCAGTCTGGCATTGGGGTTCGTCACTTTGATGGCGAGCTGTGCCGCTCTCTCCACAATGGTCTTTCAGTTCTTTGAGGAGACGTTGGGCGATTTCTGCACAGAAGGACTTGTTGCTCATCAACAGAACCTCGAGCTCCTTGACATTGTGGACCAGGAATTTGCGGAACCCTGTGAGCAGCATGTGTTTGGTCTTCTTGTTGCTACCGTACCCAATGTTGGGCAATATAGATACGCAGGTAATATTATTTTTCACACCTATCCCAAAAAAAAATGTACGCAGTTTGCGCAAATAAAACTGGAAACTGGAACTGGAGAGAGGGCCTGTAGGTGGACCTCCGGAAAAATTGTTTGGAGAAAGGGCCTGTAGGTGGACCTCCGGAAAAATTGTTTGGAGAGAGGGCCTGTAGGTGGACCTCCGGAAAAATTGTTTGGAGAGAGGGCCTGTAGGTGAACCTCCGGAAAAATTGTTTGGAGAGAGGGCCTGTAGGGGGCCCTCCTGAAAAATTGTGGTAAAAGAGTGCCAGTTGGACCTCTAAAAAATGGCGTTTTTTTAGTCAGCGTTAGGCAAAGACGACATGGAGGAGGAGGAGTAGGAGGAGTAGGAGGAGTAGAGAAGAGGAATCGGATACATAAGTAATGTTAATCTTTAGCTGCTTTTCCCCGGAGGAGATTTGAATTCCGGTGAAATCCAGGCTTTGTTCATTTTAATAAGCGTCAGCCTGTCAGCGCTGTCAGTTGACAGGCGTGTACGCTTATCGGTAATGACGCCACCAGCTGCACTGAATACCCGCTCTGACAGCACGCTAGCGGCAGGGCAGGCCAGCACCTCCAAGGCGTACAGTGCCAGTTCAGGCCACGTGTCCAGCTTTGAAACCCAGTAGTTGTATGGAGCAGAGTGATCGCTACGGACGTTGGTATGGTCAGCTAGGTACTCCCTCACCATCTTTCTGTACAGCTCCCCCCTACTCTGCCTAGACTAGGGACAGGTGACAGTGTCTTGCTGGGGTGACATAAAACTGGCAAAGGCCTTGGAGAGCGTTCCCCTGCCAGTGCTGGAAAAGATATCTATTCACTCTCATACTCCTTTCCTCTGCAGGGATGAGAGTGGAAAGGTTCTGCTTGTACCGTGGGTCCAGGAGAGTGAACACCCAGTAATCGGTGTTTGAAAAAATGCTTCTAACGCGAGGGTCACGGGATAGGCAGCCTAACATGAAGTCTGCCATGTGCGCCAGAGTCCCAACACGCAAGAATTCCCTCTCCTCACTGGCCTGACTCTCCATTTCCTCCTCCTCCTCCTCCAAGTCCTCCTCTTCAGCCCATACACGCTCAAGAGTTAAGGACTGAGCACTGGTACCCTCTACTGTCTCGCCGACATTCTCCTCCTCTTCCTCTTCCTCCTCATCCCCCTCCTCCGATACGCGCTGAGAAAACAGACCGGAGGGTGCTCTGGCTATCAAGCGACGTATCTTCCTCCACCGTCTCTTGTGACAAGCGCAAAGCATCCGACTTCATGCTGAGCAGTGAGTTTTTCAACAGGCAAAGCAGCGGGATGGTGAGGCTGATAATGGCGGCATCGCCGCTGACCATCTAAGTTGACTCCTCAAAGTTGCTCAACACCTGGCAGATATCAGACATCCACGTCCACTCCTCATTGTAGACTTGAAGAATCTGACTGACCTGACTACCAGTTCTGGTGGAAGTTGACATCTGGCAGTCTACAATCGCTCTGCGCTGCTGGTAAACTCTGGTAACATTAATGTCGAATTCCATCTTGGGGGCACGTCACACAACAGTCGGTGAGCGGGCAGTTGTAGGCGGCGCTGCGCTGCCCTGAGAGTGGCAGCATCTGTGGTCGACTTGCGGAAATGCGCACAGATGCGGCGCACCTTGGTGAGCAAATCAGACAGATTGGGGTATGTCTTGAGGAACCGCTGAACTATGAGATTGAACACGTGGGCCAGGCATGGCACATGTGTCAGTCTGCCGAGTTGCAGAGCC
>ONZH01030216.1:0-61443 GCA_900303285.1 Rhinella marina
CACCTGGTATACAAAAGGGTATTGCAGGCACACAGAACCCAGAACACTAAGCCAAAAAACTGTATTTAAAAAAAAAAAAAAATTCACAGCCGTATACTGCCAGATCGATGGTGCAATATACACACTATTATATAACAGGGTTTTTCAGCCAAAAAGAACGCTAACAGTAGTGCCAATATAGTTTGGTATGTAGCAGAGCACCTAATAACCACTAATGCCTCTCTCTGTCCTACTCCAGCAGCTATCCTGAATACGCAGCCGTCTCTGTAAAGTGTATCTTTAGTAAAGCTATCACTGTAGTGCACTATAGTAGCCCTGATAAGCTTTTAATCAAGCTCCTGCCTGTCCAACGCTAAAACCTGTCTGTCCCTTCCCAGCCTCTGTCACCTGACTAAGTTCACGCAGCATATGCGTACGAAGCAGGAAGAGCTGATTTAATATTCGAGGTCACATGGTTTTCCAGCCAATCATATAGACGTTTCGCGCGCCAGCGTTCTTCAGCGCCTTCATACCCCCCCAATGTGATTGGTGAAAAAGAGCGCCAGGATGGGAGGGAAACGAATTCTAGTGCGCCATCGCCGTTATACTCGATGAAATCGAGTATGCCGAATAGCTAGTATTAGTCGAATACCGGCTCGACAACACTACTCGCTCATCTCTAATAATAACACAGTGATGTCACTGTACAGGATAAAACACAGTGATGTCACAGTACAGAGATATAAACACTAGGATGTCACCGTACAGGGATAATAACACAGTGATGTCACAGTCAGGGATCGGCGCTCGGCACCCATCAGCCTCAGTCGGCGTCTCGTGCCCCATCAGACCTCAGGTCGGCTCTCGTGCCCCACCGACTAGGTCGGCGTCTCGGCCCCATCAGACCTCAGTCGGCGTCTCGTGCCCCACAGACCTCAGGTCGGTGTCTCATGGGCAGTCCGCACTGTGCAGGCCCTACTATGTAAATTAGTCACATGTCATCCAGCCAATCACTGCTGGGAGTATAGGCTGTACATCACAGCAGGCGTTCCCACAGGCTTCCCTTTATCTGATTGGCTGAAAAAAACGGCATTTCAACTTGCAGTACGCACGATAATCACGAACCCGCTGCCCGGATGCCATGCGAGCCGAACGGGCAATATTCGTGCGAATCACTAATATTGCCGCTTCGTTCGCTCATCACTAATAAAAATCAAGGCTGCTTAATAGCTCAAGAAGGGTTTGTGTTCTCTGTGAGTCATACTCTGGCCCCAAAGCCAATCCTCACATCTCACTTGCCAATTGTTTTCTGGTTTATTGTATACAGGTTATACAGAAATCATGTAGTACACACTAATCAGCAATACAAAGGAGACATTAAAGGAGTTGGCTAAACGGGTCATTCCTTATAGCAGCAAGCACAATGAAGCCCCCCTCTCCCCTGTGCAAACACTGGATGGCAGTGGTCACGTGATCGCCCCCTGGATGCATCCTCTATGCACTGGTACAGGCCACCACCATCTTTTTGAGCAATGGACAATGCTGCTGCGTCCACTCATCCAGATCTACAATTGGGACCTGAGGGAAGCATAGAAGTGGGGCGCTTTAGTATGCATGCTGCCAGAGCTTTATATGCAGGTACCTCGGTGAAAGCCATTTCTGAAATATCGGCATCTTCACTTCATCATGAAGCGCATTTCTTTGTATGTAGTGGGTGCAATAACGGGGAACGGTGACGATGCCGCCCCCGTGATTGAACCACTCAGATGCCATATGCCATATATATGCCAGATGCCATATATATGTATATATATATATATATATATATATATACACACACACTCACTCATCCATTTGATCGCATAGAGGTCGCTGTGACCACCAGATAAGTGATTTTGCGTGGAGGTGTGATGACGACATCACTTCGGCCAGCATGCTGATGTCATACATCACAACACGAGATTTCGCCGGTATCTTCAATCAAGATGGCCGCGGTGGCCTCTTTGCATGCAAATGGATGAGGTATGTATTTTTTCCCCCTTTGTTTTGGTCCAATGGTGGCATCACCCAAGCTCCATTTGTCTCTGTGGCCAGTCCCTCACTACTTTCATTGCCAGGACCAGGCAGTGGCAAAGCAGTGAGGGAGGGTCTGGCCACAAAAATGAGCAGAGCTTGGGTGCAACAAGAGCATTAGTGACACCCTCATTGCACCAAAGGCCTAATTTGCATATTAGGAAGACATATCATAACTCAGTAATGGAGCCTTGGATCAACGAAAAAAGAGTGTTTTAATCAGGTGAACCACAGCTATGTGTCTATGCAAACAGTTTCATAGGGAGGTCACTGAGACAGATTCCCTTTTAATCAACTACATGAAATATTCAAGAATACTTATAAGATACATAAGTAAATATTCCTGACACATGAGAAAATCCTTCTGGTTCTGGCGGCTTTAATAAACACATTATATTTTATTGTAAACTTGGTTCCTGTTGTCTAAGGCCTTATTGATACATCAGTGAGTCCCAGACCTGTGCTGTCCCTGTAGACACCACACAGATCCATTGAATGCACTGGGTATTTTCAGATGTCCATTTTTTTTTAAATAGAATTATGGTTAAAGGGCATCTGTCAGCAGATTTGTACCTATGAGACTGGCTGACCTGTTACATGTGCGCTTGGCAGCTGAAGGCATCTGTTGGTCCCATGTTCATATGTGAACGCATTGCTGAGAAAAATTACGTTTTAATATATGCAAATGAGCCTCTAGGAGCAACGGGGGCATAGCTGTTAAAGGAAATCTGTCACCTGATTTGAGTGTATTAACCTAAAAGTATGGCTCTGTTCAATAAAGTACCTTCTCTCCCCTGTAGTCTTCATTCTTTCCTTGGACTTTTGGTTTTCTTTTTATTTCCGTTTTTCTCATATGCAAATTTCTCCTGAAGGAGCCCAGAGGGGCGTTACTATCGATAAACTGAGCCCAGTAACGCCCCCCTCCTGTGCCCAGCCCGCCTTCTTACTCATCTAAAGCACTCCTCTTCAGAGCAGGAGTAACGCCCCTCATTAGCATTCTAGGGCCTCCGCCCCCTCAGGAACGGCACGGCAGCTCTTGAAACAACTTCTCCAGCTTCCTGGCGCTCTCCTCAGAAATCTCGCGCAGGCGCAGTACCGCCCGCTGCCTGCGCGATAGTACTACCCATCAAGGCACTAGCTTCAAAAGCGTCACTGGGGCATGCGCCGAGCCCAGTGACGTACCAGCAGTGCTAAGCCCCATCAAAGAGGGAGGAGAGCGCAGGAAGCTGGAGGAGTGGTTTCAAGAGCTGCCGTGTCGTTGCTTGGGGGAGGGGCGGCGGCGGCCTAGCATGCTAATGTGGGAGTTACTCCTGCCCTGAAGAGGAGTGCTTCAGATGAGTAAGAAGGCGGGCTGGGCACAGGAGGGGGGCGTTACTGGGCTCAGTTTATCGATAGTAACGCCCCTCTGGGCTCCTTCAGGAGAAATTTGCATATGAGAAAAACGGAAATAAAAAGAAAAGCAAAAGTCCAAGGAAAGAATGAAGACTACAGGGGGAGAGAAGGTACTTTATTGAACAGAGCCATACTTTTAGGTTAATACACTCAAATCAGGTGACAGATTTCCTTTAAACCTAGCTACTCCACTTTCTCTCAACTGCCTGCCCGCTGCACTTCAATTGTTAGAGCCAGGAGTGATGACGTTTTCATTGCTTGACTCGGTCAATCAGTGCAGAGGGCGTGGCAGTTGCAGAGAGAGCTGAGCCTCTAGGTGTAATGGCAACGCCCCGGTTGCCCCTAGAGGCTCATTTGCAGATATTAAAACATCAATTTTCTCAGCAATGCGGACACATATGAAAATGAGAACAACATACATGCCTTCAGCTGCCAAGCACACATGCATCGTATCAGTCAGTTTCATAGGTACAAATCTGCGGACCGATGCCCTTTAACCAGACATTTTCTAATGCGCAATAAAAAGTAAACATAGAATTGATTGCCCACTGTCAGGTCTGGTCATCAGAGAACATAGGTTCTATGTTTTGCTTTGTTTTCTGAGTTTTTGTGTGTTTCTGTTTAGTGCCTACGCCTTGCCTTGAACCACGTTCACACTGTGGGTTGTTTTGGAGCCAACGCCCAGCTTCTTGTTTGGTTTGTCTACTCAGGGTTAATACTCAGGTGCTGGCTGAGTGGCTTCTCTGAATCTGGTCCATTCAGAACCTGGGGGTGGGATTTCTTCCTGCATATATACCTACCTTCCTCTCTGCTCCTTGCTGGTTTTTGCAATTCCTTGCTATTCCTGCTTGCGTTGTATTGTGTATCCTGACTGCTGATTTGACCCTTGGCTTGTATCTGACTACTCTACCGTCTTCCGATTTTGTACTGACGTTATCTCTGGTTTCTGACACGGCTAGCTGACGATTCTTCTGTGTTTTGTTCGTCTCTGTTTGTCTTCCCTTTTCATTGCACCTAGTCTAGAGTAATTGCAGTCCTCGTGGTTGTCGCCGTATCGCCTAGGATACGGAGGCAATTAGGCAGGGACAGGGGTTGGGGTGAGCGCAGGGATCACATCTCCCTTTCTGTGTACCCCAACCTTGACACCCACTTTCTGTTTACATTTCAGAAATGGCATATGTTACCCCAAAATTGGTCATTCTGTATGGCAGAAAGCACGAGGAAGCCCTACCTACCCCTTGCTGACTATGAAAAAATACAAAAAAAACTGGAAGCATGCACTACTTTGGTCTATTTTCTAGTTTAAACATGGTCCTTAACCCCTTCCCGATTGCCCACTGTGTATATACGTATGTTCTATCTGCAAATGCCCCGTGCAGATAGCACGTATATACATGGCCACGCGCTGATCAACTTTGGGATTAAAGCTCCTGCTCCTGCAATCTAGCAGGAGCAGGTCGGATCCCAGCTGACAGACAGAGCGGGGACCCTGAGGAGAAGACAGGAGCGGTTTATTACTGCTTCTGCCTTCTCCTATGCTGGCAAGAGAGCGCTGTACCAGCAGAGCAGAGCCGCTTCCTCTGTTAGTCCCGGCTATCATGTGACCGCCGGGGGTGTCTGGAGCAGGGACAGGAGCAGAGCTGCAGGGTCTAAGGGGGCTGTTTCCCCAATGGAAACAGTGAAAAAAAAGTAAAAAAAAACAAGTCAGTGTCCTCCAGAGGTCTTTTAATGACCTCCTGGGGGACATATTATAATAAAAATATAACTAAAAAATAATAAAAAATACCAAAAAAAATAATGCAGTCGCTAACAGAAACCGTCACTATAGTCGCCCTGTTCTCTCAAACCTATACATGTTATATATGAAAATGATTGTCTCAAAATAGGGAACCCTTTTCAATAATTAACTTTTGTGTCATTTTTAATATTTAAGAAATAAAAAGCTATAATTAAAAAAAATACTTTTTAATAATAATTAGCAGTTTTCCTCCAAATTATAGCTTAAAAAAGGGGGGAAAAACCCTCTAAGAAAACATTGTAAAAAAGTCCTAAATGTCAAGTAAAAACAAAAATTATTTTTGTAGTCAAACAAATAAAAAGGCTACGGTCATTAAACCACCACGTGCACAAAATCACAAAAAGTTGCCTGGACATTCAGTTTTTTGGGCCATGGGTCATGAAAGGGTTGAAGTGTATAGGTACATAAAAACCAGGTACAGCACATAGATGCAATCTATGTTTGGCCCATTTTTCATGGACCATTGCTCTGGAAATCCCCTTTCATACAATGCAAAATATGGACACACAGAACAAAAACAGACAAATTGTGGACTTCATCATGGATGAAAGTCCTATTATATACAATGTAATGCAATGAAATGTTACTTTAGACTCATTTTTATCCTAAAGGGGTTTTCTAGGAGTTAGAATATCCTCACCAAAGGTCATCAACATCTGATTGGTGAGGGTCTGGCACCCAGAAACCCCGGCAATCAGGTTTTTGAAGAGACAGTGGTGGGCTCTTTGGCCTCCTCAGCTTACCAAGCACAGTGCCGTACATTGTATAGTGGATGTCAGGGCCACCATCAGGGAAGTACTGGTGGTACTGCTCTCAGGGGCCCAGCAATCAGGCTCTTTTAGGGGGGCCCAGAGGAAGCTTCCAGTGGCATAGTTATAGAGGTTGCAGTTGCCACAGGGCCCCCTTGCCAGTGGTGCTGTATTTTTCCCTTTATAACGCAGAGTTCATGTTATAAAGGGAATACTAGTGAGTGCTTCCATTATGGAAGTGCTAACTAGTATGAGGAAGCGGGGGAGTGAAGCGGTGTGAGCACTGTACTTGCCTCTCCCTGCTTGTTCTTCTCTGGGCGCAGCGCTGCATTTTCCTGACCGCCTACAGCGTCAAGACGTAGTGAGCGCACTATGACCTGACGCTGCAGGCAGTCAGGTGACTGTGCAGCGTGGGCCCTGGGAAGACAAGGGTCTGTTCTGAGGTCTAATACATGTGGGGGTCTGAGAGGTCTAATGGGGGTTTGGTCTAAGGTCTCATATCAGGGTTTCTGACATAGAGTTCTAATGGGGTTCTGATTTAAGAATAAGATATGGGAGTCTGATCTGAGGTCTGATATGGGGGTATAACATGAAGGTCTGATGTGGGGATCTCATTTTGAGGTTTGATATAGGGGTCTGATCTGAGGTCTAACATCAAGGTCTGAAGGGGGAGTCTGATATGAGGTTTGATATGGGGGTCTGATCCGAGGATCTGATATGGGGGTCTGATCTGAAAGGTAATGGGGTGTTTTTTGTACTGGCTCACAATATAAGGGAGTATTTTTTGTACTGATGCACATTATAAGGGTGTTTACACTGGCACACATTATAAGGGGATATTTATGTACTGGCAACATTATAAGCAGAAGTATTACTACTGGGGAGCTATGGGGAACATGATTACTAGTGTGGGAGCAATGGGGATATTATTACTATTGGGATCACTGTTAACACTATGCATGTAGTTAATTATTTTTATTGGTGTATCATTGGGGAGCCCTATTACTGTGGGGGCCCCTGGCACAGCTTAGCACAATTACTTTTTAGGGAAATTATGGTTACACTATTAGTGTTAGACACTATTTGCCAGCTGCAGTTATTTGTTAGGGCACTGTGTGCCAAAAATTATTGAAGGGGGCACTATCTGTGTGGTACCAGTATTTTCAAGTGGGTTTTTTCAGCAGTATAGTATTAGGGAGTGGGCAAAGTATTGGGGGTGGCAGGATGTCGTGTTCAGAAGGTGGGAGCATGATGGAAAAGTAGGAAACTAAGATATCTGTTTGTCAAACTCTGCAGAGAGAGGAGATGGCTGAAAGAAATCATCATGGAGGTCTGGTGTGAAAGGAGAAGATGAGGAAAAGGAAAATCTACATACATCAAAGGAGACATCACAGAGGTATGTGGTGCTGTATTACCCTGTATGTTCTGTAGTGCTTTGTTTTCCAAGTATGTCTTTAAGGGGGTTGTCCTCTTTTTACTATTGATGACCTATCCTCGATGGGGGTGCCAGCGCTGCCTTCTCTGCTCTGTTTACCTGCTTATCGCAGTAGTTTCAGTGGTGAGCAGGTGTAATTACAAGTATGATGTCCCAATTCACTTCTATGGGAGTGCTCTGTAGTATTCACTTGAACGGACGGAGCCATTCCATAGAAGTAAATGGGGACGCCAAAGTTGTAATTACACCTGCTCACCGCTACAATTGCTGCAGCGAGCAGGTAAACAGAACCGAGAAAGCAGCTCTCATATGAGCGCTACCTTCTCTTCAACCAGCTGATCAGCGAGATGTCGGGTCAGACTCCCGCTGATCGGATATTGATGACCTATAGGGGGGCGTTTCCATTCATAATAAATAACCCCCTATATTTTTACTCTGTGCACTTGTGTCTTAATGTCCTGTGAGTAGAATGGGTAGGTTTATCTCATACAGTGGGACATCATAGCTCATGACGCATACTGCCTGTCAACTCTAAAAGCCTCTTGAACTTGTTTAACCTGTGGATGATGGCAGGATGATGTGTTATTTGTTACAATTTTCTGAATAAATCATTTGAAATTCTCCTTATCTTTAATAACAAGGTCTACAGGTGAATGTTATGACACATAGAAATCTGTACTGGGTGAGTATATGACTGACAACGCAGGCTTCCTTCTGGACAGAAGTTTATTTAGCATGAATTATGATTAGAGATGAGCGAGCAGTGCTCGTTACGAGCACTGTAACGCTCGGGTCCTGTGTGAAATGCCCGCAGGCATTGCGGATCCGTTCTCATCTGCATGTAAGTCAATGAGGATGGATCGTTTGGTATGACACTCATACCAAACGGTTCCGTCCCCACTGACTTTAAGACGGTGAGGACGGAACCGTTTGGTATGAGTGTCATACCAAACGATCCGTCCTTATTGACTTACATGCAGATGAGGACGGATCCGCAATGCCTGCGGGCATTTCACACGGGACCCGAGCATTACAGTGCTCGTAACGAGCACTGCTCGCTCATCTCTAATTATGATACAATAAAAGTTAGGCTGGGTTCTATGGATGTTTTTATTATACCATTAATGCATTTTGCTAGGTCATTAAGAGAACAGTGAAACTCTTGCACAGTTCTCTCTATACCCCCCCTGCTTTGATCACTATGATCATTTCAAGGAAGGAGAAGAAACAGCCCTGAAACCTGGAAAGGAGAGTTACCCCTAGACCCTAGACTGTTAGGGTTATTAGTATTAATCTTTTCAGAAATATATAGAAAAATCTTCAATGCTTCTTTATTTTTTTTGTAACCAAAGTTTCTGAAATAGCAAAATACATGAAAGTATTCATAAAACCTGAATCCATACAATCTCTTCAGACCGCTTGAGAAAGAGGGCGTGCCCTTGAAACATTGCATGGTGGCTGCTTTATGTACCCCTGTGGCTGGTGAAAATATGTCCTAGAAGGTAGACACTGAACGATTGTATGGATTCAGGTTTTATGCATACATTCATGTCTTTTGCTATTTTGGAAACTTTTGATATAAAAAAATAAAGAAGTATTGAAGATTTATCTATGTACTTGTCCCGCCTGTACATGTGCTGTTTGATTGCAAAACGGAGAGTGGGGACTTAACTGGCCACATATATTGATTTATTAATCTTTTCGCTACCCAAGACTACTCGGTTGTGGCTAGAGCCCCTCCACCTTAGATCACCAGGGAAGCTACCATAAATCCATTCAGTATTCTAGTCCACCAGGGGAATCTGGCATTAACTCCACTATCCTAGACCACCAGGAAAGACTATCTCTGGCAGCCCCATAAACATGAATGGAGCTACAGCATGCATGCTTGACTGCTGCTCCATTTATACTGGGGGACAAAGAACACTAGTTCTTGTGATTGGTGGGGTCCCAGTGATGAGAGTTCCCAAGTCACTAATTACTCTGCTCATTAGGTACAGAAACATGAGGGTTATCAACATCAGATTGGTGGAGGTCCAACACCCAGACATACCCCCCCCCCATGTCACTTGATCAGCTGTTAGGGGCTTCCAAAGGTTCCAGAAGTGTACAGAGTCTGAACACCACAGCTCCTTACACTTTGTAGTAGCTGTTCTCAGGTACTGCAGTTCAAGCTCTCGTTGACTTGAATAGGAACATTAGTACCCTCAGAACGAGCAGTGGCATTCCAGCTCCATACACTATTCATTTTCTGAAACCTGCGGCTGCCGCTAACAGCTAATGAATAGGTCATGGCCTGGGCGCGGCTAAGCTCTATTCAAGTAAACAGGGCTTAGCCGCACCCCAGGCAAGTGATACTAGTTGTCACGTCACTGGGACCAGCAGGAATATAGCTGCTCCCCAGCTTTTATGCCGGATTTGACCAGAGAAATATTGCTGCGAGCCACAGTTTTTGTCCGTCCGATATCCCAGCATGAATTCTGAGGAACGTCTGGATCCTCTCTGGCTCAGATTATTGTCAATGGGCTCTAGTTAATATCTGACTAGGCCAGATCCGGAAAACTCATTTGTGTGACTGATTTCTGTGCTGTCTGTGTGTTACTAGCCTAGGATAACTATAGACATGAGATATTTAACTGCAGACCATTGGCAGATCCTATTTTGATGAGTTCTGCCAAAAGTATTTAGTAGTTATATGCATAACAACAGATGCTCCAAAAATAAATTGGATCTTCAAAGTTCTGCAGATAAACACTTTGGGGGAGATTTATCAAAAGTGTATCAAATTTCTCAGTTTCCCTAGAAACCAATCAGATTCCACTTAACTCTTTTCAGAGCTCCTTTGGAAAATAAAAGGTGGAATCTGATTTGTTGCTATGGGCAACTAAGCCAGTTTTCTTTCACACCATGTTCAATAAATCTTTCCCTTTGTGTCTATGGCCAGCTTTAGGTAGAACATTTCATGGCATGCTTGTCACCAGGCTCATTGATCAATTAATCCTACCACTCCTATAGAGACGAGGGTAAAGGTTATTTGTATGTGGTAATGTGCTGTATGTGGAGACCGGATTGCTTTATTCACGTCATAGAAATATTCTGTTTATATGATACCCTTGGTTTACGCCTATGATGTTCCTTGTGTCATCTCACAGGCATGGTGTAATCGTGTAACTTCCCCCTCTGCCTGTCCTGCAGGTCTTAATTGTAAAAGCAAGTTGTGACATACTACTTCCTGTAAAAGTGTGAGATAAAACTTTACTGCCCTGCATACCACACCTAGGAATCAGATTCAAATTCTTCTCATAGTTACAACATTATGAAACAGGAAATGAAGATTGTCACTTCATTCTTATTATAGGGTTGGGCCAAGTTCAAGTTTGTCCCTTATCCACAGGAAGGGGGGGAGGGGGTGATCTCTGGGACTCCCACTGATCCCAAGAACAGGGGTTCCATTTCCCCTGTCCTGCATGTGCCCTGCTGCTCCATTCATACTCTGTGGGACTGCCAGAGATAGCTGAGTATATTGCTCAGCTGTTTCCAGCGCTCCCATAGAGAATGAATGGAGCAGCACATGCTCCATCAGGATGGGATAATGGGACCCCCGTTCTCAGGATCAGTGGTGTTCCCAGCAGTCAGATCCCCCCGATAAGTTAGTTATCACCTATCCTGTGGATAAACTTGGAAACGTAAAGGAAAAAAAAATATTTAAACAATGAAAAAAAAAAATTGTACAATGCAACAGCACTCTGCAAACCAAATAAAGTACAATAATGCCATAGTAATAGAAAGTATTCTGGTGCTAATGCTATGCTTATTTAGTAAATATGAGATTCTTGGCAAATACATTTTGTACAAAATTATTTGGGCCCGTCTATCAAACACTAAATGCTACCTGTTATGTGCCACTATGGCCATCATACAATTCAGGGACAGCAGGTTCCACATGCATGCTCTGTCCACTCTGATTTTTATCATTTTTGGTGCCAAAATGGCCTCCATTCAATCCAGGGAATGCAGGTACCAACATGCATGCCAAGCCCCGCCCCCCATACCTCTCCTGGTGCCAAAAGGCTTCCAGTGAGTGCAGGGAGATCAGGCTACAGCTTTAGGCCCCTTTCACATGATGATGATTTTATGAGTGCGGGACAAGAGCCCGCGGGCGGCCCGGCGTGCACAGCATCATTGTAATCATGCCGTGCGCACGATCGATGCCGCTCCGTGACATATGGCCCGCTCACGGACTGTATGTCTCGGAGGGCATATGGTCGTGTGAAAGGGGTCTTATACTTACACTAATTAAAATTAGACTATGAGGCAGACAGGCTGGTCAGGAGTGCAAGACTAAATTGAGTCAGCCACACCTCCAGTACAAACTGCAAACAAAAAAGGGGTTAGTCAGCACATGCAAATGCGCAGGTGCATGCTGCCGCGGCTAGAAACACAAAGGAAGAAAATACATTGCAAGAGCACTCTGCAAACCAAATAAAGTGGGCTCGGCATGCATGTTGGTACCTGCATTCCATGGAATAAATTGAGGTAATTTTGGCACCAAAAATGATAAAATGCAGAGTGAACCCAGCATGCATGTGGAACCTACACTCCCTGAATTTTATGGTGGCCATTGTGCAACATAACAGGTAGGAATAAGGGTTCATTCAGACGGCTGTATGCTGTCCGCAAAAATACGGATCCGTTTTTTTGGCAGTTTAGCATGTCCGCAAAAAAACGGATTGCTTTCCGTATTTTTGCGGACCATAGACTTCAATGGGCCATGTCCTGATTTTCACTGACAAGTATAGGACATGTTTCAATGTTTTTGCGGAGCTGTGGAAGGGAAAAAAGGGCCCCATAGAAGTGAATGTGGCAGCATCTAATCCGCAAAAAAACGGATCCGTATTTTTGCGGATAGCATACGGTCGTCTTAATGAGCCCTTACTGTTAGGTTCCCGTCTTACAGAGATCGCCTTGATGCCAGCAGATTGTACATTTTGTACAAAATGTACAGTGGGGGAAAAAAAGTATTTAGTCATCCACCAATTGTGCAAGTTCTCCCACTTAAAAAGATGAGAGAGGCCTGTAATTGACATCATAGGTAGACCTCAACTATGAGAGACAAAATGAGAAAACAAATTCAGAAAATCACATTGTTCATCTCAATACTTTGTTATATATCCTTTGTTGGCAATGACAGAGGTCAAACGTTTTCTGTAAGTCTTCACAAGGTTGGCACACACTGTTTCTGGTATGTTGGCCCATTACTCCATGCAGATCTCCTCTACAGCAGTGATGTTTTGGGGCTGTCGCAGGGCAACACGGACTTTCAACTCCCTGGTCCTGGTCCCTTTGCAGAGAAATAGCCTCAAAGCATGATGTTGCCAGCCCCATGCTTCACAGTAGGTATGGTGTTCTTTGGATGCAACTCAGCATTCACTCTCCTCCAAACACGAGGAGTTGTGTTTCTACCAAACAGTTCTACTTTGGTTTCATCTGACCATATGACATTCTCCCAATACTCTTCTGGAACATCCAAATGCTCTCTAGCAAACTTCAGATGGGCCAGGATATGTACTGGCTTAAGCAGGGGACAAGTCTGGCACTGCAGGAGTCCCTGGCGGTGTAATGTGTTACTAACGGTAGCCTTTGTTACGTTGGTCCCAGCTTTCTGCAGGTCATTCACTAGGTCCCCCTGTGTGGTTCTGGGATTTTTGCTCACAGTTCTTGAGATAATTTTGACTCCACGGGGTGAGATCTTGCGTGGAGCCCCTGATCGAGCGACATTATCAGTGCTTTTGTATGTCTTCCATTTTCTAATTATTGCTCCCACAGTTGATTTCTTCACACCAGGCTGCTTGCATATTGCAGATTCAGTCTTCCCAGCCTGGTGCAGGTCTACAATTTTGTTTCTGGGGTCCTTCGGCAGCTCTTTGGTCTTCACCATAGTGGAGTTTGGAGTGTGACTGTTTGAGGTTGTGGACAAGTGTCTTTTATACTGATAACAAGTTCAAACAGGTGCCATTACTACAGGTAATGAGTGGAGGACAGAGGAGTCTCTTAAAGAAGAAGTTACAGGTCTGTGAGAACCAGAAATCTTGCTTGTTTGTAGGTGACCAAACAATTTTCCACCATACGTAATTTGCAAATAATTCTTTAAAAATCAGACAATGTGATTAATGTGATTTTTCTGGATTTGTTTTCTCATTTTGTCTCTCATAGTTGAGGTCTACCTATGATGTCAATTACAGGCCTCTCTCATCTTTTTAAGTGGGAGAACTTGCACAATTGGTGGCTGACTAAATACTTTTTTCCCCACTATATTTGCGAAGAACCTCATATTTACTAAATAAGCATAGCATTAGCATTTCTATTACTATGGCATTTTTGTAATTTATTAGGTTTGCATTGTATTTAGGTTTGCATTGTATTTTTTGCTCTTTGTGTTACTAGCCATGGCAGCGTGCACCTGCGCATTGGGATGTGCTGACTGACCACCCTTTTCTTTAAACATGAAAAATTGGCACACTATATATATATATATATATATATATATATATATATATACACAATAAACAGCTATATATATACAGTTAGGTCCAGTCCATATATATTTGGACAGAGACAACATATTTTCAAATTTTTGTTCTGTACATTACCACAATGGATTTTGAACAAAACAATTCAGATGCAGTTGAAGTTCAGACTTTGAGCTTTAATTCAGTGGGTTGGACAAAATGATTGCATAAAAATGTGAGGAAGTAAATCATTTTTTAAACTCAATTCCTTTATTTCAGGGGCTCAAAAGTAATTGGACAAAATAAATAATTGTAAATAAAATGTTAATTTCTAATACTTGGTTGAAAACCCTTTGTTGGTAATGGACTGCCTGAAGTCTTGAACTCATGGACGTCACCAGACGCTGTGTTTCCTCCTTTTTAATGCTCTGCCAGGCCTTTACTGCAGCGGTTTTCAGTTGCTGTTTGTTTGTGGGTCTTTCTGTCTGAAGTTTAGTCTTTTAGCAAGTGAAATGCATGCTCTATTGGGTTCAGATCAGGTGACTGACTTGACCATTCAAGAATATTCCACTTCTTTGCTTTAATAAACCCCTGGGTTGCTTTGGCTTTATGTTTTGGATCATTGTCCATCTGTATTATGAAACCCTGACCAATCAGTTTGGCTGCATTTGGCTGGATTTGAGCACATAGTATGTCTCTGAAAACCCCAGAATTCATCTGGCTGCTTCTGTCCTGTGTCACATCATTAATAAGCACTAGGGACCCAGTGCCACTGGCAGCCATGCATGCCCAAGCCATCACACTGCCTCTGCCGTGATTATGTGGTA
Organism: Rhinella marina; assembly: GCA_900303285.1. Lineage (NCBI taxonomy): Eukaryota > Metazoa > Chordata > Amphibia > Anura > Bufonidae > Rhinella > Rhinella marina. The sequence goes on from ONZH01030216.1 coordinate 14,763, forward strand.
TGCTTTTGATCATGAGCTATACCATGCCTTTACCATACTTTTTTCTTTCGATCATTCTGGTAGAGGTTGATCTTGGCTTGTCCAAGGAATGTTCTTCCAGAATTGTGCTGGTGTTTTAAGATGTTTTTTAGCAGAGTCCAATCTAGCCTTCTTATTCTTGAGGCTTATCAGTGGCTTGCACCATGCAGTGAACCCTCTGTATTTACTTTCATGCAGTCTTCTCTTTATGGTAGACTAGCTGAAGGACCCGGCTTCGCCCGGGTATATTTAACCTATTTCATTTAATGTTTGTGTGTGTGTCGTTAAAGGATATCGATAGTGACCTCTACAGTGCCCGTCCCTTTAACAGTGACCTCCACAGCAGCCCGTCCCTTAACAGAAAGATCCACAGTGCCCTCCCCTTTATCTGTGACCTTAACAGCAGCTAGGGTGGCCACTGTCTTCACCCCAGAAAGCCGGACCTCACTGACCATTCCCCCAAACGTGAAGCAGCGCCCCCGGTCCCCATGAAGCCACACCACTAAACATGAGGCCACGCCCCCTGGCTCTGTGAAGACACGGAGGAGAAGCTGTCTGAGCTTGATCTACTGAAAGGGTGGACAGTTTTCAGGCTGGACGCAGTGCCTGGACGGAGAACAGGGAGCCAGAAAACTGGAAAAACTAAAAACTGGACTGTCCAGCCTAAAGCCGGACATCTGGCCACCCTAACATCAGCCTGCCCCTAGGGTGGACCAGAGGTCTGGTTTTAGGTTGGACAGTCTGGCTTTCAGACTCCCTGTCCACCGTCCGGCACAGGGCCTGGACAGACACAGGGATGTCCACCCTTTCAGTAGCTCACGCTCAGACAGCTTCTCCTCCGTGTCCTCACGGAACCAGGGGGCGTGGCCTCATGTTTAGGGTTCTGGCTTCATGGGGATCGGTGGCACAGCTTCATGTTGGGAGGAGGCTGGACAGTCTAGTTTTCAGACTCCCTGTCCTCTGTCATGCGCAGGGCCTGGAAGGACACAGGGATGTCCTTTTGAACAGCTCACTCTCAGACAGCAGCACTGTGCAGTCTGATCATGAGCTGCAGGGAGAAAGTCACCCTCCCTCCCTCCCCTGCAGCTGACAGAAGTTGATTTTTACCTTCATTTTTTCAATCCCGGTCAGATGCGGATTGGAAAGGGCGTGGCCTGACTGAGTCGGGGGTGTGACTTAGTGGGACCTGGGGGGTGCGGCTTTTAAGTCCTTCTTTTGAGGGTGGCCTGAATTATAGATCGATGCCATAGTAATTTAGGAGGCAACAAAGTGGGTAGCAGTGGAAGAAAACATATTTTATTACTACTGAACGGTAAATATGTGAAATTTACATTATATGATAATGACTGATGATGAGTTAGTCTAAAACATAAGTTATATTTATGGTAACTGGAATATCCCTTTAACAGTGTCATCCACAGCGCTCTGCCCCTTTAATGCAGACCTACAGCAGTGAAGGAAAAGGGCTGCGTTGTTATGGAAACCTGGTGTGTGGAGACTAACTGCCTGTGAGCTTCTATTGGCTGATAAAGGTCATGTGACCAGACTTCTATTGGCTAATGCATTTTTTGGGAATATCTCAGGAACGGTACGTACTGGATAGCCAAGACCCGTTTTAAAACCTTCCCGGACACCTGATGTACATGTGTGCCAAATTTCATGATTGTAGCTACGACGGTGCAGATTCCTTTAGCGGACATACATACACACATACATACACTCAGCTTTATATATTAGATTTGGATATCAATACGCCTATATCCTGGAGAGTGTTGTTCACTTGGCTGGCTGTTGTGAAGGGGTTTCACTTCACCATGGTAATTATTCTACTATCACCCACCACTGTTGTCTTCTGTGGGCGTCCAGGTCTTTTTGCTTTGTTGTGGTCACCAGTGCTTTCTTTCTCAGGATATACCAAACTGTAGATTTTGCCACTCCTAATAGTGTAGCAATTTCTCGGATGTGTTTTTTCTGTTTTTGCAGATGAGGGATGGCTTATTTCACCTGCATGGAGAGCTTGTTTACTTCTCAGCTAAATCTTCAAATGCAAGCACCACAGCTCAAATCAACTCTAGGCCTTTTATGTGCTTAATTGAGAATAAAATAATGAAGGAATTGCCCAGAACTCCCATGAAACAGCCTTTGAGTCTGTTGTCTAATTACTTTTGGTCCCTTTAAAAACAGGGTGCCACATGTAAAGGAGCTGAAACTCTAAAACCCTTCATCCAATTTTAATGTGGATACCCTCAAATGAAAGTTAAAAGTCTGAACTTTATGTCCATTATATAACTATAACTTGAATATGTTTTAGTAAACAGGTAAAAAAAACAAAAACTTGTGTCAGTGTCCAAATATATATGGACCTAACTATATATATATATATATATATATATATATATATATATATATATATATATATAGTGTGTATATATATATATATATGTATATATATATATATATTATACATATACACAGTATGTATATCACACAATAAACAGCTATACAGATGTAGCAGATTTAAAACTAATTAATATGTGCTCCCTAATAAAACTAACTATAATATATTTTTTTAATGAATTCTCTATTTTTACTACTCTTTTTCCTACTTAAATTGCACGATTCCCTGGTGCACTTAAAACTCAGTTCTCTGTACACCACAGAGCTGCCTGTGCTCCCTGGACTATTACTAACTGTACCCATGTACTATGCCAGGATTAGTCGAGCTCTTAGCTTAGTTGTGCGGGCAGAAGCAGGGAATGGCGCGCTTTAGGTAGGAAAAAGAGTAGTAAAAATAGAAAATTCATTAATAAAGTATATTAGAGCATCTTGGCAGACGGCTTCGGTGCAGATCCCAACAAAAAAGGTAAAATATTGCTGCATTTTTCCTGACAGAATGACAAAATCCATAGTGGAAACATGACAGACTCCAGTATAGTCAGTGAGATCTGTTGGGTGCCGTTGGTGTCCAGCATTTCTGAATGGGGCGATTCCTTGTTTCTGTTCCTATACCAGAAAACAAGTGTGCTTAGCAGCTGAAGGCATCTGTGTTGGTCCCATGTTCATATGTGCCTGAATTGTTGAATGTTTTAAAATATCCAAATGAGCCTCTAGGAGCAACAGGGGTGTTACCATTACACCTAGAGGTTCAGCTCTCTCTACAACAGCTGCGCCTTCTGCACTTTGATTAACAGGACCAGACAGTGAAAACGACATCACATCTGGTCCTGTCAACTGAAGTGCAGAGAGAGTGGCAGTTGCAGAGAGAGCAGAGCCTCTAGGTGTAATATTATCTATCTATCTATCTATCTATCTATCTATCTATCTATCTATCTAATATTATCTATCTATCTATCTATCTATCTATCTATCTATCTATCTATTATCTATCTATCTACAGTATATTGTGACATGGGAACTGCTGGTTAGATTTATTGTTCTACTATTTTCAGCTACTAGAATTGGTGGTTGATGATGCAGCAGACTATTTCCCCATGGCTGATCTTCTAGAACACCAGAAACGAGGACCTGGAAGCAGAAGTCAAGAGAGAGATGGGTGGCGGCACCATCCACCAGTACAGGTCAAGCCTCTTACACCATCAGTTTGGTGCAATCATGCACCAGATGTGCAATCCCTTAAAGAGGTTTTCTGCTATGCATTAACATCCTTTATAATAACCATTTATGAAGGTAAATGTAATTTTGCTAAGTATTTATTTTACCTTTAATGCTCCTGTTCTGGGCTGTGGTCACATGACCGTGGCTATGAAGCACTTCTTATTTACTATGATGCTATGTCCATGGGCCTGTCAAAGCAGCAGCAGAGCAGTGATATGGGGTGTCTGTGTAGCTAGCTGGGTGGGAGGAGCTATAAATTAGCTGGGTCTTGTTAGGGGCAGTGATGGAGCTTTGGCAGTGAAAGGAGAAGTGCATCATGGGTTTGGTTGGATACATCAGGAAGGGCTACATACAGGAAGCAAAGAAACCAGAGTTATTTCTTTGCATTGGGAAATGTCAAATATAAAGAAAAGACAGGATAGATCAGCAGTGGTCAGACTCCTTGCACCCCAGCCTATCAGCTGTTTGAAGGGATAGCAGCGATTGTGCAAGTGCTGTGTCCCCTTCAATACTTACCTGTGCATCATCTCCTTTGTAGAGGCAGTACAGTGGAATTACACCTGCTCCTTCCATTCAGGTCAATGTATAGTATTTGTAATTACACTGAAGTGTCGCAAGAGGATAGGTCATCAATATTAAAGGGGTAGTCTAACTTCAGAAAATGGCATTTATCATGTAGATAAAGTTAATACAAGTCCATCATACTCACCTCATGTGTTTGAGAGCGAAGAGGCCGTGTCGCATTCAGCCTATCAGGGGGTTAAAACAAAAAACAAATTCACTCACCTAATCTGTTTCATTGTGGAGAAGCCATTGTAGATATTTTGATCGAAGAAAACGTGCCAATTCTCTTGCACGCAGACGTGTGACGTCACCACATAATTTTTTTTTTTATTTTATTTTTGTTATACAAATTATTACAAAAATAAATATGTATAACATATACATATCCATACACTATACATAACAGTAAAAATTTATTATAACCCCTTGTGAGATCCCTCCCCCCAACCCACAATCCCCAGCCCAGCGGAGGAAGAGTGACAAAAAAAAAAATTTTTTACCTAATCTACTTCCTCATACACCTTCATCAAATTCATCCATGCAGAATAACTTGGAGAATGAGGAGCTAGCCAATTTCTCATTATCAATAGACGTGCTCCAAAAAGCATCCTATTGAGTCTCTTTTTTAGTTTCTTTTGCATTTTTATTCTTGGTTCGTCTCCTAAAATGGCTATTAGAGGTGTAAATTCTACTCTATTTCCAATTTTTTTCATTTATTTCTTCAAATACTTCACTCCAGAAAACACTTATTTTTGGGCATTCCCACAATGGACAAATCCTGCTCCCCCAATGCCACATTTGGGACAGCAATCATTTGTTCTGTTCCCAATTTTAAACAAGAAGCTGGGAGTATAATATAATCTATTAATGATGTTAAATTGCACAATTTTATAATTCAGATTAGGGGATACTCTCGTCACATTTCTATATATTTTTTCCCATTGTTCTTCAGTTATTTCCCCCAACTCACTTTCCCATTTTTCACAACTTTTTAATTTTACCTGTCTCTGTTTCCACTCTATAATCTGTCTATAAACATATGACAATGCTTTTCTCCTCTCACTGCCGCTCATCACTGATTTCAGTAAGAAAAGACGTCACTACATCATTATGATGGGCGGACACAGTGACGTCATCAGTGATGACATCACGCCTGCCCAGCTCGATGACGTGGTAACGTCAGCGCGCACCCTATTTGACAAGTTTTCTTCAATCAAGCTGTCCGCAACGGCCTCTCTACGATGAAATAGATGAGGTGAGTGTATATAATTTTTGTTTTAACCCCCTGATAGGCTGAATGGGACTCCTAGATGCCGTGATCAATGCTGAATGCGCAAACTGAGGGGTTAACTGACGGGGGGGGGGGGGTGTTTCTTTGCTCATCTCTAGGGTTAATGCTATGAACTGCTGTAGTGCGAGATGCTACCAGAGATAAGTAGACCATGAACTCAAATCAGATGATTGCCTCTTTCACATGAGCTTATTTGCAATCCGTACATGGCGTGTATTTTATTTACTGCTAATGTTGATGAATAGGGCTCTTCACATGGGCATTTCATTTCCATCAGTATTTAAAATATGCAGAATGTGTCATGATTTCATATACACATCGTAGTATATGGGAGTGCATGCAAATCCTGATAAATTACTGATGCAATACTGATGACAACCTGAATGGTATATCATCCAGATCTAAGCATATTCTGGAGCAGCACAGACTGCCTGATGCGTAAGCCTTGTCATAAATCATGTACAGCATCCTTTAGCGTGCCTGGTTTTCATAGTTTGGCATACACTGCTGGGCTATGATAAATCTGCCATTTGTGTTGACTACTGAGCTTGCTGCAACGCAAAAGCATGTCTGGATGTTAAAGGGGTTGTCTCACTTCAGCAAGTGGCATTGATCATGTAGAGGGAGTTATTACAAGCCACTTACTAATGTATTATTATTATCCATATTGTTTCCTTTGCTGGCTGGAGATTAATTTTTCCATCACATTATACACTGCTCGTTTCCATGGTTACAGACCGCCCTGCAATCCATCAATGATGGTCGTGCCGGAATCCATTGGCCCAGAAATATATGGTCATATGATATAAATGCTTTTGCTAATTACAGCCCAGGAACTAAGACTGTTTGGGAAAATTGATGCCTTATTCCTTCTGCGCCTACAGAAGATAATAGCCAAATGAGTATGGCTGTAGTCGACTCTGGTACTGTGGGTGTACTACATGGAGGAGATGTGTATATACTGTGAGTGGAGGAACTATGGATATACTGTGGGTGTACTACATGGAGGAGATGTGTATATACTGTGAGTGGAGGAACTATGGATATACTGTGGGTGTACTACATGGAGGAGATGTGTATATACTGTGAGTGGAGGAGCTATGGATATACTGTGGGTATACTACATGGAGGAGATGTGTATATACTGTGAGTAGAGGAGCTATGGATATACTGTGGGTGTACTACATGAAGGAGATGTGTATATACTGTGAGTGGAGGAGCTATGGATATACTGTGGGTGTACTACATGGAGGAGATGTGTATATACTGTGAATAGAGGAGCTATGGATATACTGTGGGTATACGCATTGAGCAGATGTGCATATACAGTGAGTAGAGGAGCTGTGGATATACTGTGGGTGTACTATATGGAGTAAATGTGTATATACTGTGAGTAGAGGAGCTATGGATATACTGTGGATCATCCACAGTATATCCATAGCTCCTCTACTCACAGTATATACACATTACTCCATGTGTACACCCACAGGATATCCATAGCTCCTCCACTCACATTATACACACAGATCCTCCACTCACAGTACATACACATCTCCATATGTACATCCACAGTGGATGTACATATGGAGATGTGTATGTACTGTGAGTGGAGGATCTGTGTGTATAATGTGAGTGGAGGAGCTATGGATATCCTGTGGGTGTACACATGGAGTAATGTGTATATACTGTGAGTAGAGGAGCTATGGATATACTGTGGGTGTACTACATGGAGTAAATGTGTATATACTGTGAGTAGATACGCTATGGATATACTGTGGATGTAAATATGGAGATGTGTATGTACTGTGAGTGGAGGAGCTATGGATATCCTGTGGGTATACACATGGAGAAGATGTGTATATACTGTGAGTAGAGGAACTGTGGATATAGTGTGGGTGTACATAAGGAAGAGATGTATATATACTGTGAGTGGAAGAGCTATGGATATACTGTGGGTGTACATATGGAGGAGATGTGTATATACTGTGAGTAGAGGAGCTATGGATATACTGTGGGTGTACTACATGGAGTAAATGTGTATATACTGTGAGTGAAAGAGCTGTGTGTATACTGCGGTTGTACTACATGGAGCGGCTGTTTATCATATGGAAAGACCTTGTGTGTTACAGGGGAAATTTGTGTGTGCATTACAAGGGGAAATGTAGTATTCACAGGATAGTTTGCACTTATAGAAGCAATGTGGCTAGTTCCTATGGCTGAAAGTTTAGCCGGCACTTAGAGCGTAGCTATAGGGGAAGCGGGTGCTTTGGGGCCCGACCTCAGAAGGGGGGAAGAGGACTAAAAGATTTTATTGTCAGAGCCTTCTCAACAGTATTTTACGATGACATTATACAATGACAGTATATACAGTGACATGACATACTGTATATATACTTGTATACTTGTATGAAACAGACTCAAAGAAGTTGCTTGGGGGGGGGGGGGTTAGTGCGTTCAAAAGTTTGCTGTGGGGCCCAGTCATTTCTAGTTATGCCACTGCTGGCATTCATGGGGATAATCTGGCTAATGTTTATAAGGTAATCTGGCTACAGTATGTTGATGTTATTTATGCTCCATTGCAGCGGTACTGTAGGGGTTATGCTGAGAGACTGGTGAGGAAACCAGCGTAATCTAGTTAGCGCCCAAGCGGGCAAGTATTTTGTTTATGTATTTATTTTGTTTTTGGCTGCTAATACTTTGATGTCTTCTGAAGAAAAATAAATACCTATTGGACTTTTGGAAGCTTGCAAATCTTGCCTTTGCCAACCTTGCCCACACAAAGATCCTAAAAAATATTGCTTTCGGAAAGTCGTCAGATACAGTACTTTCATTTCTTTCACATTTTGTTGCGGCCTTGTGCTAAATTAAAAAGAAAGTTCCCCATCATTCTGCTTTCAGTACCTCATAATAAGAAAGTGAAAATAGAATGTTCGGAATCTTTGCTAGTTCATTGAAAAGAAAAAGCTAAAATATTACATTGACTTAAGTATTCAGACCCCTTAATCAGTACTTATTTGAAGCACCTGTCACGGGGGAGACAAGGGAAGGTGCGCCCTGTACTGAAACCCCCCCGTTCTCTCCCTGCCTGCTTGCCTCAGTCGGCCCTAGGCGGCCGCGGACAACCACGGTGACGGTCCCTGCTCTGTATAAGTGCACAGGGAGGAACAGGGAACAATTGGAGAGACAAACACAGACGAAACAAACACAATATCAGAATAGTCTGCAAGCCGGGTCATACACAGGAGATAACGTCAATACCAGGGGTGAAGCAAAGAGAGGTCGAAGTCCAAGTCCAAGGTCAGGGTCAAACAGCAAACAAACACTAGGTCGCACAAGCACTGATCAAAGTAGTAACGCTAATCACAGGCATCTGAGTGAGGCAGTTGCCATCTTTAAATAGCCCGCCCAGGATCATGTGATGTGGCCAGCATCACATGACCTGAGGCGGAGCAAGCTGTCAAAACAATATGTAAAGTAGCCATGTGGTGTGATCAGCACCACATGGCTAAACCCAAACAGAGAATTAACACATGAAGTGCTGGCTGACAAGACCAGCACTTCAATTCCCTATTGCTCGTCTCTAGGGGGGCGGAGAGGTCTGGTGACGTCGTGCAGAGGGAGCGCGACGCCGACCTCGCGTGACAGTACCCCCCCCTTCACGAGGGGCCACCGGACCCTTACCAGCGGGAGCAGGCTTATCGGGATGCTGTAGATGGAACTTTCGGATGAGCGAGTCTGCATGCATCCTGGTCAACGGTACCCAAGATCTGTCCTCTGGCCCGAATCCCTTCCAGTGTACGAGGTACTGAAAGGAATTCCGGACCTTCCTCACATCAATGACTCTAGCAACCTCGTGCTCCACTTGTCCCTCCACCTCTACCGGAGGTGAGGGCTGTACCTCTGGACCAATAGGAGCAACATAACGCTTCAGCAAAGACATGTGAAAAAACATTATGAACGCGAAGGGAGTCGGGTAAACATAATTCAAAAGATACCGGATTGATCACCTTAGTGATCCTGTATGGACCAATGAAGCGAGGCGCAAACTTATAGGATGGTACTTTCATACGTAGATTTTTAGTTGACAACCATACCATGTCCCCCACCTTGAAATTCACACCCTTAGAACGTCTCTTATCGGCCTTAGTTTTTTGAATCCTTTGGGCTCTTTCCAGGTTCGACTGAACCTGTGCCCAAACTGTGCACAGTTCCTGAGAGAGAGCATTGGCCTCTGGGACCGCCGAAACAGCTGGAGAAAAGGAGCCAAAGCGCGGATGAAACCCCATGTTGCAGAAAAACGGCGATACCCCAGAAGACGAATTCACACGGTTATTAATCGCGAACTCGGCCAGAGACAGGAATCTGGCCCACACATACTGGTTATCAGCAACATAACATCTGAGATATTGCTCAACGGACTGATTAAGACGTTCAGTCTGACCATTGGTCTCTGGATGAAAGGCTGACGAAAAGGATAAGGAAATATCAATCTTCTTACAGAAGGCCCTCCAGAATTTAGACACAAACTGCACCCCCCTGTCAGAAACAATATTCTCAGGAACACCGTGAAGTTTAACTATGTGGTCCATAAATACGGAAGCCAAAACCTTTGCAGAGGGTAATTTACACAAAGGAATAAAGTGACACATCTTGCTGAATCTGTCCACCACTACAAGAATCACGGTTTTACCCTCAGAGCATGGCAAATCCGTGATGAAGTCCATGGACAGATGTGACCAAGGTCTATCAGGTATGGGTAATGGACGCAACTCACCCATAGGCCGAGTCTTGGGATTCTTGGACCTGGCACAAGTATTGCACGCAGTTACAAAAGCCTGAACATCTCTGGAGATTGACGACCACCAATACTGCCTAGAGACCAACTCCTTGGTGGCATTGATACCAGGGATGTCCACATAAAACAGAGCTATGGCACTCACCCAGCAGTCGCAACCGCAAATGAGCTGGCACAAATAACTTGTCATTGGGAGTACCAGTGGGAGCAAGATGTTGTCCTGCCACGATTTCAGAAGCGAGATCAGATGAGGGTAGCGGCTACGATGATGTCAGCTGGCAGGATGGGCTCAGGAGGGACGTCAGGAGGCTGATACGCCTGGAAACTTCGGGATAAGGCATCGGCCTTAATGTTCTTGCTTCCAGGTCTGAAGGTAACACAAAAGTCAAAACGAGTAAAGAACAAAGCCCACCTCGCCTGTCTGGGATTCAATCGCTTAGCAGATTCCAAAAACATCAAATTCTTATGATCCGTGAGGACCGTAATGCGGTGTAATGCCCCTTCTAAAAAATGACGCCATTCCTCAAATGCCCACTTGATTGCTAGTAACTCCCTATTACCAATGTCATAGTTTCTCTCGGCAGGAGAGAACTTGCGGGAGAAGAAGGCGCATGGCTTGAGATTAGTTAAGGTGGAAGACCCCTGGGACAGTACTGCCCCCACACCATCTTCAGATGCATCCACCTCAACTACAAACGGCTTATTTTGATCAGGCTGGATCAGCACAGGAGCATCAACAAAAAACCGCTTTAGCTTTCAAAGGCTTCAATAGCTGCAGGGGACCAGTTGACTAAATCAGCTCCCTTGCGGGTCAAATCCGTAATGGGTTTGGCTATAACAGAAAAATTTTTGATAAATTTCCGATAGAAATTAGTAAAACCCAGAAATCGCTGGAGCGCCTTCAGAGAGGAAGGTCGCACCCAATCTACAATGGCCTGTACCTTACCCGGGTCCATTTTGAAGGAAAAAGGGGTGAGAATGTATCCCAAAAAGGTCACTTCCTGAACACCAAAGATACACTTCTCCCCTTTGACAAACAACTTGTTCTCACGCAACACCTCCAGCACTTGCCTGGTGTGGGATACGTGACTCTCCCAGTCTGTAGAAAAAATCAAGATGTCATCAATATAGACAATTACAAATTTTCCAATAAATGGTCTAAAAATGTCATTGACAAAATTTTGGAACACCGCAGGAGCATTACTTAACCCGAAGGGCATTACTAGGTACTCATAATGACCCTCCGGGGTATTAAATGCAGTTTTCCATTCATCACCCTCACGGATTCTGATCAGGTTGTACGCCCCCTTCAGATCTAGCTTAGTAAACCAACAAGCACCCTGAACCTGATTCAACAAATCAGGAATAAGGGGCAGCGGGTACCTGTTTTTAACAGTAATTTTATTGAGTTCCCTGTAATCAATACAGGGCCTCAACCCTCCATCCTTTTTCCCGACAAAGAAAAATCCTGCCCCCATGGGAGAAACAGAAGGCCGGATGTGACCCTTGGCCAGACTCTCCTTGAGATAATCCCTCATAGACTGATGCTCTGGAGTAGAGAGATTATAGATACGGCCCTTAGGATATCTGGACCCCTCAATAATATCGATGGCACAATCATATTGCCGGTGAGGAGGGAGGAACTCAGCCTCGGACATGGAGAATACGTCCTGAAAATCTCTGATATATCCAGGCAGGATCAGAGACTCAGTAGTACCTCCTAACTGCAAAATTGATTTGCAACATTTGGAACAATCACCTCCCCATTTCTCTAATTCACCTGCAGGCCAGTTGATCACGGGGTTGTGGTCCTGTAACCATGGCAGACCTAAAACGAGGTCAGCAGGTAAATCCCTTAGGACAAGGAAGGAACAGGTCTCAGTATGGGAAATCCCCACTGTTAGGGACACCTCGGGGGTACAAAATTCCACTCGCCCATTATTCAATGGGGTGGAATCTAAGGCAATAATTTGAATTACCTCCCTTAAAGGAACTAGCGGAATACCAACAGTTTGTACGAAATCAAAATTAATAAAATTAACGGCAGAACCCGAATCAACAAATGCTTGACCCTCCCCCTTAATTTGACCATAGGTAACAGAAATAGGTAGCAAAACTTTCCTTCTTACCACCGTCGGAGTTACCTTGCTTCCCACCGGAGATCTCCTAGAAGGTGGAAGTTTGGGACACTGCTGGAGCCAGTGGTTCATCCCACCGCAGTAAAAACAAGCTCCCTTCAGGCGTCTTTGGTCCCGTATGGTCCCCCCTAACTGCATGGGTTCCTCCGGAATTCTGGCAGGCGATGGACTCGGAAGAGGAATCTCAGGCAAAGCGGCCACCTGAGGAATGCTAGAACGTTCTCTCAGCCTCTCTCTCACCCGTCGGTCTAGTTTAATGGCCAAGGTCATAGTCGCCTCTAAGGAGTCAGGAGTGGGATAACATACCAGAAGGTCTTTGAGTTGGTCTGAGAGCCCCACCCTAAACTGGCTTCTCAAAGCTGGGTCATTCCACCCAGAGGAGACACACCACTTCCTGAACTCTGCACAGTAATCCTCTACAGGGCGGTTTCCCTGCTGAATGTTCCTGAGCTGAGTTTCTGCTACAGTGGCCCAGTCTGGTTCATCATACAAAAGACCTAAGGCCTGGAAAAAGGCCTCCACAGACAACAGACATGGGGAGTCAGATGGCAATGAGAAAGCCCACTCCTGCGGATCCCCTTGCAGCAAGGAAATAATTATTCCTACCCGCTGCTGCTCAGAACCCGAGGAGTGTGGGCGTAAACGAAAATATAATTTGCAACTCTCCTGGAAAGAACGGAAAGTCTTTCGGTTACCCACAAACCGATCGGGCAACCTTATATAGGGTTCAATAATGGAGGGAGCGGCTGCGGGTACAGTTTGCAGCTGCTCCTGGTGTTGGATTCTCTCGGCCAGATCCTGGATCATCTGAGCCATGTCACTTATATGATCCGAGAGAATTCGCAACGGCTCCATTTAGTATGGCCTGTGATTCTGTCACGGGGGAGACAAGGGAAGGTGCGCCCTGTACTGAAACCCCCCCGTTCTCTCCCTGCCTGCTTGCCTCAGTCGGCCCTAGGCGGCCGCGGACAACCACGGTGACGGTCCCTGCTCTGTATAAGTGCACAGGGAGGAACAGGGAACAATTGGAGAGACAAACACAGACGAAACAAACACAATATCAGAATAGTCTGCAAGCCGGGTCATACACAGGAGATAACGTCAATACCAGGGGTGAAGCAAAGAGAGGTCGAAGTCCAAGTCCAAGGTCAGGGTCAAACAGCAAACAAACACTAGGTCGCACAAGCACTGATCAAAGTAGTAACGCTAATCACAGGCATCTGAGTGAGGCAGTTGCCATCTTTAAATAGCCCGCCCAGGATCATGTGATGTGGCCAGCATCACATGACCTGAGGCGGAGCAAGCTGTCAAAACAATATGTAAAGTAGCCATGTGGTGTGATCAGCACCACATGGCTAAACCCAAACAGAGAATTAACACATGAAGTGCTGGCTGACAAGACCAGCACTTCAATTCCCTATTGCTCGTCTCTAGGGGGGCGGAGAGGTCTGGTGACGTCGTGCAGAGGGAGCGCGACGCCGACCTCGCGTGACAGCACCTTTGGCAGTGGTTAAAGCCTCCAGTCTTCTTGGGTATGATGCCACAAGGTTTGTGCATCTGGATTTAGGGAGTTGCCATTTTCTCTGCAGATCCTCTAAGCTCTTTCAGGTTGAATGGGGACGATTGGTGGACAGCTGTTTTCAGATCTCTCCTCAGATTTTTAATTCAGTTCAAGTCAGGGCCAGTCAAGGACATTCACAGAGTTGCCCCTAAGCCACTCCTGTGTTGTCTTGGTTGTGTGCTTAGGCTACTTTCACACTAGCGTTTTATAATTCCGGTATTGAGGGGCTCCAGTTTTGTCCCCATTCATTGTCAATGGGGACAAAACTGAACTGAAGACAACGGAATGCTCCTAAAAGCATTGTGTTCCGTCTTCAGACCGGAGAGCAAACCGCAGCATGCTGCGGTTTGCTCTCCGTACTGTTTATCCGCACCAAGACGGATCCGGAATGACCCCCAATGGAAGTCAATGGGGATGGATCCGTTTGGTGTGACACAATGGTGAACGGATCCGTCCTCCATTGACTTTCAATGGAGTTCATGACGGATCCGTCACCTGCACACATACATACATACACACATACAGACATACACATAAACATACACAGACATATACACATACAAATACACATACATACTTACATGCTCCCAGCAGGTCTCCACAGCGCAGGAGGAGTAGGAGCAGGACGGCACGCACATAGGACGATTCCACCTGGCGCCCAGCAGAGGGCGCTGTGGGGAATCGTCCTATGTGCGTGCCGTCCTGCTCCTCCTGCGCTGTGGAGACCTGCTGGGAGCATGTAAGTATGTATGTGTATTTGTATGTGTATGTGTCTGTGTGTCTGTACTGTGTGACATGTGTGGGGCCGGAGCACGGTTCCGGCCCCACACATGTCCCTGCCGGATCCGTGCTGCCGCTAATGTGAAAGAGGCCTTAGGATCACTGTCTTTTTGGAAGGTAAACCTTCAGCCCAATCTAAGGTCCAGAGCACTCTGGATCAGGTTTTCTTTAAAATACCTCTGTAATTTACTCAATTTAGCTTTCCCTCAACTCTGGCCAGTCTCCCCATCCCAGCCTCCACAGCATGATGCTGCCACCAACGTGCTTTTCTGTAGGTATGGTATTGGGCAGTGCCTGGTTTCCTCCAAATATGATGGTTAGAATTGAGGCCATAAGGTTCAATCTTCGTTTTATCAGACCAGAGAATCTTGTTTCTCACAGTCTAAACCTTGTGGTGCCTTTCTTGCAAACTTTCATGCCTTTTTTACCACGGAGATGCTTCTTTCTGGCCACTCTGCCATAAAGCCCAGATTGGTGGAATGTTGCAGTGATGTTTGGCCATCTGGAAGATTCTCCCACCTGCACACAGGATCTTTGGAACTCAGACAGAGTGACCATTGTGTTCTTTTCCCCCGATTACTTAGTTTGGAGGGGTGGCCAGTACTAGGAAGTATACTGGTTGTTCCAGACTTCTTCCATTTAAGAATTATGGAGACCACTGTGCTCTTGGGAAATTCCAGTGGAGCAGAAATGTTGTGAACCCTCCTCCAGATCTGTGCCGCACTACAAGCAGTTCTTTCCTCTTCATGGCATGATTTTTGCTCTAAAATGCTTTGTCAGCTGTGAAACCTTAGACCCATAGAAAGGGGTGTGTCCTTCCAAATGATATCTAACAGGGGCGTAGCTAAAGACTCATGGGCCCTGGTGCAAGAGTTCAGCTTGGGCCCCCCCCAGCGCTGGTGCACCTAGCTTTTCTGCCGGCCAAGTCAAAAACTGAACCCCCCCCCTCCCATGCCAAATTCTCACCCTAACCTTTTCCCTCCTAACATTACGTATATCACTACAGAACATACAGGGTAAGGCTACATTCACACCACAGTTGTTTTTGCGGCCTCCGATCTGTATATTTTGCGGCTCAGATGCGGACCCATTCACTCAAATGAACACTGTGTGCTGTCCGCATCTGTATGTCCATTCCTATTTTTGTCCATTTTGCGGACAAGGATAGGCATTGTTACAGTGGATCTGCAAAAAAAAGGATGCCATACGGAACATCATCCTTTTTTTGCGGATCCGCAATTTGCAGACTGCAAAACACAATGTTCATGTAAATGTAGCCTAATACAGCGCCCCATACCTCTTACATCCAGTGACGTCTCCTCTGATGTAGATCTTCTCTTTCCTCATCTTCTCCTTTCAAACCAGACGCCATTTCTCATCTCTGCAGTTAGACAGAAAAAAATCTTAGTTTATTACTTTTCCATCATCCTCCCGTCTTCTGGACAAATCATCCTACCACCCCCAGTACTGTGCCACTAGTACCACACAGATAGTGCCCTTCAATAATTATTGGCACACAGTGTCCTAAAATAACTGCGCCCAGCAAATAGTGCCCCGTAATAGTGTAAACATAACTTTCTCCCTGAAATAACTGCGCCCCCAGTGCCCCCATGTGCCAGTAAAAATGCCCCCAGTGCTCCCGTGCCATTAAGAAATGCCCCCAGTGCCAGTAAAAATGCCCCCAGTGCCCCCATGTGCCAGTAAAAAAAGCCCCCAGTGCTCCCGTGCCATTAAGAAATGCCCCCAAGTGCCAGTAACAAATGCCCCCAGTGCCAGTAAAAATGCCCCCAGTGCTCCCATGCCATTAAGAACTGCCCCCAAGTGCCATTGAGAAATGCCCCCAGTGCCAGTAAGAAATGCCCCCAGTGCCCCCATGTGCCAGTAAAAAAAGCCCCCAGTGCCAGTAAAAATGCCTCCAGTGCTCCCGTGCCATTAAGAAATGCCCCAAGTGCCAGTAACAAATGCCCCCAGTGCCCCATGTGCTAGTAACAAATGCCCCCATGTGCCTGTAATAATGCCCCCAGTGCCTGTAATAATGCCCCCAGGCCAGTAAAATGGCCCCAGTGCCAGTAATAATGCCCCCAGTGCCCCCAGGTGCCAGTAAAAATTCCCCCAGTGCCTGTAATAATGCCCCCAGTGCCAGTAAAATTCCCCCAGTGCCCCTATTTGCCGGTACAAATGTCCCCAGTGCCCCCCCATGTGCCAGTAAAAATGCCCCCAGTTCCCCCAATAGAGCTCCCTCCGGTCCAAGACTACAACAATAAAAAAAAAAAAAATACTTATACTTACCTCCATGGAGCTGGCAGCGATGCGATGCAGGCCTAGTGCCTGCAGCCTATCAGAGGAACCTGCAGGGGAGACGCCTCTCCCTCCCCTGCCCGCCATCCTGAGGACGGCGATACAGATGACTATGGAGATGAGCGCTTCCACAATGGAAGCGCTCATCTCCCTCTGCCCCGCCGCCCGCAACTATGTGCAGGGCCGCACCGCACCGCACCTGCCTAATTGGCGGTGCGGCCCTGCAAGTCGCAAGGGGGGCCCGCTGCGACCCCTATAGCTACGCCACTGATATCTAATCAACTGAATTTACCATAAATGGAATCCAATCAAGGTGTAGAAACAGCTCAAAGATCATCCAGAGAAATGTGATAACCCCAGAGCTAAATTTCAAGTGTTATAACAAAGGGTCTGAATACTTATGTCCATGCAAAATTGAATTTTTCCTTTTTAATAAATCTGCAGACATTTCTAAAATTCTGTTTCCACTTTATTATTATGAGGTATTGAGTGCAGAGGGCAGGCGGGATTAGGCTTTTATAGTGCTGTGACATCACAGGGGATGGCTATCTGTTGATTGAGGAAATTCGTATTCGTTGCAAATCGAAGTTTTCCTGAAATGCGGATTGAATTCCATTTGTTTCACTTCGATTCTCTGAAAATTAGTTACTGGCTGTAATGAGCCCTCCACAAGGCAATGTGCTTTTATAAAATGAGTGTAGGTTCATCGACATAGGTCATCAGTGTATAATTCCCGAAAAACTCCTGTAAATATTGCAAAGCTGACAATTACTTTCTTCTTGTCAACAGACCTACTTTAAGGATTGGTGGAAATCTTTTACTATAACAACTAATTGTTACTTCTCCTAAACTTCAGAATTTTCAGAGTTTTTTTTTTTATTAATATCTAAAATTGTCAAGAAAATAGTTTCTAAAAGAATAAAACAATCCCCGTTGATTAGGTATGCGGTTGTTTGGCTAGACTGTCCCATATTTTATAACCACAGACATCGCTAGTTACCCATCATTATTACTACCTTGTCAGAGAAAAGTCAGCAAGTTTTGATCCAGGGCTGTCAATCGAGTGCGAGCATGCATACCATCGATGCTAGTGCTTGCACCTGTATTTCCAAATTGCACTATGCTAGACTTCACGGTCACCTGTGTGGCAGAACTGATAGATCTACTTGATGTCTTTTTGAGGTCTTTTTCATTATAGATGAATTTTTCAAGTTCAGCAAAAGTAGCGCTCCTTTTGTTCAGCCATTTTATTCTCTGTTCTTTCTCCTCTGGAAGATAATCATACACATTCACTCTCTTCATCCTCCCATTCATGGATATTCTGCAGCACCACAGTATAAGGGCATGTCTGCAAAGTGTTCATTTCTTATGCTATGTAATGTACCGTATTGTCATGTTATGTAATGTCTACCGAGCAGAGCTGTGTATGGATGGCACAGCCGAAGTTAACAATTCTGGCTTGGCCCTCGTAGGTAGATGTGGGCTGGTGGGCATCATAGCTGCCAAGTTTCTGCTGTTTGAAACATCAGAGACCCGGTGCTAATGTCTGCGATCGTGATGACAGAGATCGCAGACATTTAACACTTCAGCTGCTGTGGTCAAATGGGATCAAGGCATGTGAAAGCTGAAAACCTGGAGGCGCTGCGCTTGCGGGCCTGGAACGGTTCCCCTTAGTAGTGATTGGGGGAGCCTTTTCATTTCCCACGGTCTTCCTGAATGATCTGAGGCTGCCACAGCTATGTTGCTATGGAGACCCTGTGGCAAGGCTCCATAAGAACATAGTGAAATTCACATAGACTCCAATGCTAATACACTGATGCTCGCATGTGAAAGTTCCCTATAGGGAAACTTTAAAAAGTTTAAAAGAAAGAAACATAGAAAACATTTTTAAAAGTTTAATAAAAAAATAAAATTTAAATTACTCCCTTTTAAAATAAGAATAAGCACTAAACAATCGCTATGTCAAAAACGATTGTACTATAAAAATATTTATCCCATATGGCGAATTGTGTAACGGAAATAAAGATCAAAATGGCCCATTTGCCATTTTTTCATCAAATTAAAAACTGTTGAATTAAAGTTGAATTAAAAACTGATTGAAAAATTCATACACATGCCGAAATGGTATAAATAAAAACT
Source organism: Rhinella marina (assembly GCA_900303285.1). NCBI lineage: Eukaryota > Metazoa > Chordata > Amphibia > Anura > Bufonidae > Rhinella > Rhinella marina. The sequence continues at coordinate 33,962 of ONZH01030216.1, forward strand.
GCTAATTCTCCATGCAAAAAATGAGTCCTCACCCAGCACCATAGACATAACTGTAAAATACGTATTGGGGGCCAGAATGTGGCCATGAAAAGAAACATTTTTTAAAGTTTTTTTCAGTATTAAAAAACACAAAAAACTACATAATTGTAATCGTACTAACCCAGAGAATGAACGTGACAGGTCAGTTTTACCACATAGTGTACGCCATAAAAACAAAACCTGTAAAACTGTGGTGGAATTGCGTTTTTTTTCCAGCTTCCCACTACATTGTATGCAATTTAAATGGTGCCATTAGAAATTACAATTTGTCATGCAAATAACAAGCCCTCGTGTGGCTATATGAACAAAAAATAATTTAAAGATTGTTGCCCCAGAAAGGCCGGTAGTAAAAAAACGGAAATGTAAAAACGAAAAATCCTCCGAGGCTCAAGGGGTTAATCTAGGATCTCTCAGAGGGTGTGGATAGAAATACTAAATTCATCTAATCCCCAGCATTCCTAAACAACCATTCAGCATTTTTGCATCATGTGGAGAGATGATGATAGGTGTAAGATGTTTTTCTTTATGTAATAGCTGAGACACTGTCACAAGGTCATGGGGAACTCCAACCCCTCATATGATTAATTCATGTTGCCAAAAAATAGCTGAATGGGAAATGAATACATAACCCGTCCTTGTTCTTGTTCTGCATTACCTAAAGGTTGATTTTATGAGGGGGATTTATCAAGCCTTTTCCTCTCCAGAATTGAGATTCCAGCGCCACCTACAGATTTGGAGTGAAAATTTGGTCAGAATTTCACAGTAGATCACTTTTGTGACACATTTATGAAGTCACAACTCCAATGCCAGGCATCCCATATGCATGCTTTTACTGAAATAGGCACATCTCAAATGCATAACAGAAACCAGATGGATCCATTGTCTTGCAAAATGGAATGCCTCTTAAAAGCTTTGTGGCGCATTCTGTCATAGCATTCCATTCAGGGGCGGACACAGACAGCAAACCAAACCAAATTCTCAACCGAACCTATGGTGTCCTAACATTACATACAGCAATATGAAACTTGAAAAAAAAACAGGGTAAGGTTACTTTCACACCTGTAGCACTACGCTCCGGCCACCTGATCCGGCAGAGAATGCAAGGAATTGGTCAGACACAAACTCAGGCATGCAGCAGTTTGTGTCCCGCTGATTCTCTGCATTTTTGCCAGATTGTGGCCGGATCTCTGCTGGACCCCATTATAGTTAACGGAGCCGGCGGGCATTCTGCATCCAGCAGTGCCGGAGCCTATGAATTCCGGCAGGCTGTTCTCTGCTGGACCAGTCTGCCAGAATCACTAACTCAGATGTGAAAGTAGCCTAATACAGTGCACATACCTCTTACATCCAGTGACGTCTCCTTTGATGTAGACGTTCTCTGTCCTCATCTTCTCCTTTCAGTCCAGACCACCATGATGATTTCTTTCAGCCATCTCTTCTCTCTGCGGAGTTTGACAGACAGACATCTTAGTTTCTTACTTTTCCATCATTCTCCCACCTTCTTGAACACCCCATCCTGCCACTCCCAATCTTGAGATGCTGTGCTCCCCAAAACTATACTGGAGAAACAGTCCCCCTGTAAATACTAGTTGCACACAGATAGTACCCCCTTCAGTAATTATTAGCACAAAGTGCTCTAAAAAATAACTGCACCCAGGAAATAGAGTCCCTGACACTAATAGTGTAACCATAATGTCCCCCAAAATTAACTGTGCTAATCTGATACTGTGACAGGGTGCCCCCACAGTAATAGTGCTCCCCAAAGTCCCAATAGAAATTATTAGTGCCCCCAGTAGAGCCAATGTCCCCATAATGCCCTCATAATGTTTGCCAATGCCCCCCACTGTGTGCCCAAAAAACCCTCTTAGTGCCCCCAGTTGAGCCGCATAGTTCCCTATAATTTGCGCCAGTATAAAATACTCCAATATTGTGCCCCCATAGTGCTCCTTCCCTTGTCCCCATGGTGCCTGACATAAGGTGCCAGTATAAAATGCCCCCATAAGGTGTGCCAGTATAATGACCCCAATAGTGCTCCTCTCCTCCCCTTCTTCATAGTGCCCTTCATGTGTGCCAGTATATAAGATAGGGCCCCTATAGTGCTCCTCCCCCTCCATAGTGCCCCCATGAGTGCCAGTATATAAGATAGGGCCCCAGTAGATGCCCCCATTGTGCTCCTCTCCCCCCTTCTCCATAGTGCCCCTAATGTGTGCCAGTATATAAGATAGGGCCCCCATAATGCCCCCATTTGTGCCAGTATATAGGATAGTGCCCCCATGTGTGCCAGTATATAAAATAGGGCCCACCATAGTGTTCCTCCCCTTCCATAGTGCCCCCAATGTGTGCCAGCATATGACATATGACCCCTATAGTACTCCACCCCCTCCATAGTGCCCCCATGTGTGCCAGTATATAAAAGTGTCCCCCATAGCACTCCTCCCCCTCCATAGTGCCCCCCATGTGTACCAGTATATAAAATAGGGCCCCCTATAGTGCTTCTCCCCCTTAGCATATTGTAAATTAAAAAAAATAAAAACTAATACTTACCTCCTTGCCTATGTCAGCGATGCGATGCAAGCCTCTTCGTACCTGTGTCCCGCGCTGCGCCGGCCAGCAGCCTTTCAGATGAATGGGGAAGGGAGACGCCTCTCCCTCCCCTGCCCAAGCACTATTCATCTGTATCGCTGTCCTGAGGACGGCGATACAGATGAATATAGAGATGAGCGCTTCCACAATAGAATGGCCCCCCTCCTGCCCTGGGCCCCTGTGCAGCTGAACCAGCTACACAGACGGTATGTCTGCCCCTGATTCCATTATATTCCGTGATACGGAATCCATAACGGAATTGCACTAATACCCGAACCTGAACTTGAAAAACACAAGTTCGTTCATCCCTATTCTTTTTCCTATTTCTTTGTCCAACTCACTGAGAAGGCCAGTTTCATCCTTTAGCTGCTCCTGAGCTGCGATAGGTAGAGAGCTCCAGCAGATAAGACACGCCTCTCGAGCTCCAGCAGAAAAGACACTCCCCTTGAACTTCCAGCTTGATATAAATTTAGCAGAGCAATGAGTGGGGAGATCTCTGGATCCATGTGAGGTACAGGACTGGTTCTAGCTTTGTTAGAAAGAGATTGTCATGTTCAATATGATGTCTGATTTTCATTAGTTATGGGATATATGGGATATGATACACAATTTAATTCCTGAAATTCCTTGACATTTTAGATACATATAAACCTAAGTATTTGAATATAGTTATGCATACACAATATTCTGATGTCCCAGCTTCTTCGACATAGGCATCAGTACTGACTTTTCTTTGTTAATTTTATTTTTTACAAAATTTGATAATGTTTCCTGAACCCTTACAAAGGAACTGTCTCTATAAACCTAAAATATAAATATGTCATCTGTGTATAGCATTGTTTTTTCAGAGAATCATATATCAATGTTTTTGATATAATGTTTTTGTTGGTTGGCTATTGACTGCAACAGGGCCGATGGGGAACCCCTGCCCTTTTCCTCTTTTTTATTGGGAACTCCTCTGATTTGATTGTTTTAAAGGATAGATGTCCAGTGACAATTTTCCAAATCTAAAATGCATCAAGTGAGGGAATTACTCTGTCTTCCCTGTTGTCCAACCCTGCGTTAGTCACCTATTGGTTGTGAACTTGCAATCCTATGCCATGACCTTGTTTAGGCCCAGTAGTCAAAGTCAGATTAGATTTGCAAATGAGGCCTGTCACAGATTCTGTTTTAGTTAGGCCAACATAGCCGCTGTCTCCAAAAGATAAACCCTACCTATTGGTGATTCTGTATCCAGAAGGAAAGGGATAGTCATTTGTTTAGGAAATGCATCCACAAAGACCTGATAAGGTAGAAGAATACCTGAATAAATGGAAACAGTTCAGTGATACCATGAAAGGTCAATGAATGCTGCAAACAAGATGGACCTCATCAGGTAATTTGGTTGGTCCAAATCAATCATTGGTGAATGCTACTTTAGTCACAATGAAAAAGATTCAGCGCACTTTTTCATTGTGTACATTGGGTTGAAGAACCCTTTCCAGCTGCAATTCTCCCTGGCATGCTCTCAATCAACTTCTGGACCAAATCCTGACTGATAGCAGTCCATTCTTGCACAATCAATGCTTGCATTTTGTCAGAGTTTGTAGGTTTTTGTTTGTCCACCCGTCTCTTGATGATTGACCACAAGTTCTCAATGGGATTAAGATCTGGGGAGTTTCCAGGCCATGGACCCAAAATCTCTGTTTTGTTCCCTGAGCCATTTAGTTATCAACTTTGCTTTATGGCAAGGTGCTCCATCATGCTGGAAAAAGCATTGTTGATCGCCAAACTGCTCTTGGACGGTTGGGAGAAGTTGCTCTCGGAAGGACATTCTGGTACCATTCTTTATTCATGGCTGTGTTTTTAGGCAAGACTGTGAGAGAGCAGATTCCCTTGGCTGAGAAGCAACCCCACACATGAATGGTTTCAGGATGCTTTACAGTTGGCATGAGACAAGACTGGTGGTAGCGCTCACCTCGTCTTCTCCGAATAAGCTGTTTTCCAGATGTCCCAAACAATCGAAAAGGGGATTCATCAGAGAAAATGACTTTACCCCAGTCCTCAGCAGTCCACTCCCTGTACCTTTTGCAGAATATCAGTCTGTCCCTGATGTTTTTTCTGGAGAGAAGTGGCTTCTTTGCTGCCCTCCTTGAGACCAGGCCTTGCCCCAAGAGTCTCCGCCTCACAGTGCGTGCAGATGCACTCACACCTGCCTGCTGCCATTCCTGAGCAAGCTCTGCACTGCTGGTAGCCTGATCCCACAGCTGAAACACTTTTAAGAGATGGTCCTGGCGCTTGCTGGTCTTTCTTGGGTGCCCTGGAGCCTTTTTGGCAACAATGGAACCTCTCTCCTTGAAGTTCTTGATGATGCGATAGATTGTTGACTGAGGTGCAATCTTTCTAGCTGCGATACTCTTCCCTGTTAGGCCATTTTTGTGCAGTGATGACTGCACGTGTTTCTTTAGAGATAACCATGGTTAACAGAAGAGAAACAATGATGCCAAGCACCAGCCTCCTTTTAAAGTGTCCAGTGGTGTCATACTTACTTAATCATGACAGATTGATCTCCAGCCCTGTCCTCATCAACCTATGTTAATGGAGCAATCACTGAAACGATGTTAGCTGGTCCTTTTAAGGCAGGGCTGCAATGATGTTGAAATGTGTTTTGGGGGATAAAGTTCATTTTCTAGGCAAATATTGACTTTGCAAGTAATTGCTGTTAAGCTGATCACTCTTTATAACATTCTGGAGTATATGCAAATTGCCATTATAAAAACTGAAGCAGTAGACTTTGTAAAAATTAATATTTGTATCATTCTCAAAACTTTTGGCCATGACTGTACAATGAGCACTTAGCACTTTTGGCACTGGGCACTTTGCACTTGCACTGCATGTTTTTTCATTATTAATTTTACTTTTGTTGGTTCACGTTTTCTCACTTTTTAATTTTTTAATTATTTTATTATATATATATATATATATATATATATATATATATATTTCTTTGTATATAATGTGTATCCAATGTTTGTGATTGTAGACACAAAATACACAATTTTATTACACACATTAATTAACTGATATCTTAGGTATAGTTGTATGGTAACTAAACATCTTTGTGTATATATATGGAATTTCGTTCCGGTATTTTAGTGTAATAATAATCATGTCCACGTCCTTCATATGTATGTAATCATGTAATAATCATGCCTATTTCTGTGTTTATGTTATTTTAAATCATGTGACTGTAGTTGATCATGTGATGAGCGATCCGCTTCCCTGCTTTTAGACTTACTGAGTATTCATCTCCGATCATGTGATCATTGGACCGGGTATCGCGTGACCGTGACTACCAGCTTCTCGCAAGACTTTGTCTGCGCGCGGCCATGGCGGCCCCGGCACACACGATTCCGGATCTGATGATGAGGTAATCTCTGTCACCTGTCGTGGCATTATTTAAACCCTCTTGTGAACACTGTTCCCCACATTTCTTTGTCACCCCTGACGAAGCCATACCGGCGAAACGCGTCGGGTGAACGGGGGACTACACCTGCGAACGTCTCTGTGATTATTCTGCTATAGCTGGTAACGTACTGCCATGATTATTTGTGCCCCTTTCTTTTGAACTCTATTCTTCTGGTAAATCTGTGTGGTTACCTTTTTGTAATTTTACATAAGAGCTTTGGGGACAATATTCTTTGTTATGGCATTCTTTTGGTGTGGCCTGTTAACAATTTTATAGGCCCACTGTACGTTTTCCGGCCTATGTTATTTATTTTGCTAGATGCAGGTGTATAGTCCCCCCTAAAGTGGGGCTTATTGCCTTTTTATCTTTTGTCTCCTATATATATGGACTCCTCCATTTTAGTGGTGTAATTTTAGTATTTAATAAAGATTTAATAATTTGCTATTTAATTGAGTTGTTTTTCTTTGGGGCATTATACAGCTCTCTTTGTAGGTTGTAGTGGTATCTCTTTGGGGCTGCGCCCAGTGGTAGGCTTAGTTGTGGATATATTATGCATGTGTGACAGTTAACAAGGGCCCCAGTTATGAACGGAGTGGATTTACAGATTTACAGATGCATTAAATCAAGCTGTTTCTTTTTGTAACTTTTTTTTTTTTTATTTTAATCTCCCTTTCTAGGGTATGGGAGCACTACCTAAATAACAATTCCTATGCTGTTACTGGTAATTCTAATATTATTTATGACCATCACATTAGAAAATCCATATGATTGCAATCTCTGAACTGTCTACCAGTATAAAATCTCAGCATATAGTCTGTACATTTTCATAAAAATGTGCAGCCCTTGGTGGGCTAATAGGTATTGTCCCTAAGCATCTTCAGTACTACAGAACATTAGCTCCTTTGTGTATTTTTCCATTTATATAACATTACTGCCTTGCAAATCTCAGAAGAGCTATGCCCTGGGATGGCCTTATTCTTGTTTAAAGAAGCATTCAGGTTCAGACCTATTTTAATTCTAGGTTTTATTTCATTATTTCATATCACATAAAATAGCTATTTTTTATTCAATGGTAAAAATATGACCATGGCGACCCCCCCCCCCCTTAACATAATTATTTAGATGATAGATCCTAATAGTAGACATTTTCTAGAACAAAGATAATACATTACAGAGGTAGGAAATCAATAATAACACTAAGCCTGTTCAGAAAATGGCCTATAGCAAATACCCCCCTGTGCTCTTCTCAAGGGTTGTATACTGTATAAGTTAAAGCTTAACTTGTATTGGATAATCTAATGAATAAAATATGCAGTATATAGCACACAATAATGATAAATTATATCCTCAATGGTAGCATCCCCTGTAATAGGAGGTCACAAATGTCACCCTGGAGATAAGCAATAAAAAGGTAAATCTGCAGCTTTGTGACTTAGTGAGATGTCCCAATGGTTTCAAGCAGGGGTGGACTGGGAACTTAAAGTGGCCCTGGAAAAAAAAACTCAAAGTGGCCCCATGTTATAGGCAGGGTCAGCAATACCTTACCGCAAAATACTGCCTAATCAGAACCATATATCACAGTACAGCACAATATATTGCAGCAAAAGCTTTCCCCTCGGTGGTGGCCATCAGTAGATGCCACTTTATGTTCTTCTCCTGGAGCAGGGGGCTTAAAGGGTACCTGTCATCTCCGAAACATCCCCTGAACTAGAGTAAGTGTTGTATAGCGTAAGTGATGCTGAATCCGAATATGTAAGTTTTATCTTCATACTCACTTCTATTCTGACGCTGTGCTCCCACAAACCTGCAATAAAATGCACTCACTGGATTCTTCTTTGAGTCCTCTCCATTATGTGAGTGAGCACCGGAGTCCAGTGAGTGCATTTTACTGCAGGTTTGTGGGAGCACAACATCAGAATGGAAGTGAGTATGAAGATAAAACTTACATATTCGGATTCAGCATCACTTACACTATACACCGCTTACTCTAGTTCACGGGGTGTTTTGGAGATGACAGGTTCCCTTTAAGAGGTGAGGTGCTGGCGACAGCAGTTGAATTCAGGAGGGCATGTGTGGTCCTCTCCAGAGAAAAGGGCTAGGGCAGCCCCCTGGGCATCGTCCTACCTGGAATTTTCCCTGTAATGCCTATAGCCAATACGCCCTGGTTCCAATAATTTCTGTGAGGGTTTAAAATAAGCCAGTTAGTAAATTAAAGATAGCCCTATTATGTCCTGGAAGGGGGTGCTGCTTTGGACCTAATGTACCTAGCCACAGAGCAGCCACCCTGACAAGGGTGACTCCATTCAGATCCCACCCCTGATGCTAAAGGCTCTAAAATGATCTCACTTCATGATGGTGTACCCTGTCCCAGTTCTAGCAATAGTTATGGGTAGTGGGCTAATGAGCAATCCACAGGGTTTATTCCTCTCACTTTCATGCATGCATGGTGGAGGCCTGGAGACAAGCCTAAAGCACTGGCCTTCTAGTCTGAAATATAGACGATTATGCCTGTATGTGTTATACTGGAGACTCTGACATCTGATGGAGGTGTTGGTACTGTGGCTTCGAGAGGCTGCCTCACTCCTACAGCAAACATTTCCCTTGGAACCTGTGAAAAGGTGTACTCAACCTATTCCTCTGAATGGAGGTTATGTATATCGTCCGGTTAGGTACAACCACTTCTTAAACCGGTGACCCACACATAGCTCCTCTGTAGTCATGGAGAAACCCGTAGCTAAGGATGATGAGGAACCACAGTACAGTCCCTCTTACAGGATGGGAAGTCCAGCCTGGGAAGTTTCCAGCAGGTCGATAAGCCTGTTCTATACTTTCTCTTTTTGCTGAATAGCCTTGACCATCCATCCCTGTAAAAGTTCCAGAGCTTGTGTGGGACCGTGGGCGCCTGCTCTCTGGGCATGCCACTCCAGCCAGAGTAAGCTCAGTAGAGGTAGTGTCCCGGTCAGTAGCTCCAGCACCAGCCGATGCTAGCTATGAGTCCTCAGCAGAGATTGGTTGGACCGGACACTGCTCTTTTGCTCTGCAAGCCAACTCCTGAAAGAGTCCAACAATTGGTGGCTCATGACGGGATGCTGTCACTGCTGTGGTCAGGTGCCATCCCTACTGTTTCTACAGGCTTCGTAGTAGTTGATTCTGCATTTTCCTGCTCTCAGAGGGCTGGTAAATTTTGTTAGTGGTGCAGCAAGAAATTGTCCTGCAATTAACCCCTTGAGGGTTGGTTAATGGCAGTAGCAAATTGGAGCAGTCCATTTAATGTCAGCAAGCAGTTTTCCTTGCAGTTAGGGCCAAAAGTATTGTAATTCACAGTACACTACCAATAAATTTTGGCTATAGCTGGTCTCAAGCAAACAGTCTTTTTGTACGAAAAGGCTCTCAGCTATACACAATAAAGTCCTTTCAGTTGAGCAAGGCACAGAGGAATTGATTCTATTTGTGACTGTTACCCCTTTGTGACTGTGCGGCTCAAAAGCATTTTTATAATGGAGAGAATTATAATGGATGCTAATGGACAGCACTTGTTATACAGCCATTTCATGATATATAGTAATTTCACTTAATGTTCATACATATTGATATTAATAATTTATATTGATTATTGTGGGGGGTTTGGTTTTTTTTTTCTAGAAACTGTTAAGAAATATAATTATTTGAGAAATATAATGTATAATAATTGTGTTAATAAGCTTAGTATTTAGATTGCTTTCATAGTGGCTATGCTATGGGCTATGCTACACCACAATGCAAGATGTGAATATGGCATTATAATCTTTATAACAACTTATTCATAATCAATTTTATTCACAGTCAATTACATAGTACTGGAATGCTTCAGTTAAAAGGAGTCACCTCCCCCAAGCCCTATCATGTGCAGTACTACATAAATGGTAATGCTGCCCCTAACTCCAGGTCACCAATTTACTGTATATATCCATACTTACAGTACATTGCCTCATGAGCATGCATATATAATGGAGAAGACTCCAGGAGGAGTCCTTTCCGTTTATTCCAGAGACGGTTTGTGGGCACACAGCATGGGACTAGTGTTTTTGTGCAGATTTTCCATTTTAATCCATTTGTTTCTGTAACACAGCATGGGTTACCAGCAAAACAAACCTCAATATTTATTAACCTGAATTTGCAGTTTAAAAAAACATGGTCACCCCACAAGGCTCAGAAGAGAAGGAGCTCATATAGTTTTTGGAGGGCAGATTTTAATGAAATGGTTTTTGGGTGCCGTGTTGCATTTGAAGAGACCCTTAGGTACCCCTAGAAAGGAAACTCCTAAAAAGGCACCCCATTTTGGAAAACTACACCCCTCAAAGAATATTTCAAGGAGTGTAGTGAGTGTTTTAACCCAACAATCATTTCATAGAATTTAGAATCACTTGGCTGTGAAAATGAAAAATAATATTTTTTCCAATAAAATGTTACTTTAGCTCAAACTTTGTTTTCACAATGGGTAACAGAGGAAAAAGCACCCCACGATTTGTTATGCATTTTTTTCCTGAATACGGTAACACCCCATATGTGGTTGTAATCTGCTGTATGAGCACTCTGCAGGGTTCAGAGGGAAAGAAGCGGCATCTGAATTTTCGAAAATGGAATTTACTGAAATTGTTTTTTAAGAGCCACAACTTTTCTAATTTTTTTGTTGACTGAGCTGTATGGGGGGCTCAATTTTTGTACAATTTGTATTTTTTATTGGTACAATTTTGTGGTACAAATGACTTTTAAATCATTTTTATACAATATTTGGGAGGTGAAGTAGGCACAAATTGCAATTCTGTCAATTTTAAAAAAAAAAATTTTTATGAGGTTCTCTGCAAAAAAAAAAAAAAAAAAAAAAAATATATATATATATATATATATATATATATATATATATGTATGTATATATAAAACTTTATTCGATGGATCAATTGGATTATGGCAATACTAATCTATAGTATATAGATACTTATATACTACTTTTGCATCATAAAATAATTTTTTTTAAATTAAAAATCACCCCTATTTTGTGTCACCATATACTAATATCCATAACCTAGCTGTCTGAGGGCCTGTGTTTTGTGAAACGGCATGTACTTTTTCTTAGTTCCACTTTGGAATACTAATGATTTTTTGATTGCTTTTTATACAATTTTTTGGGAGGTTAGGTGTGAAAAAAAAATTCAATTCTGTTAGTGTTTTTTAACATTTGAGTTCTTGAAGACCCACTGGTGTGATGGCTGGTACAATACACTACAATAGACATCAATTGCAATATATTATACACTGGTATTTGGCCTCATCATACCCTGCCTCTGGCAAGGCCTAAATTCAATACATGGAAGGCCCCAAGGCCTTTTTCAAGACCTCAAGTTACCATGGCAAACATCAGTACCCTGCAATTGTGTCACAGGGGCCCGATGGGTGAGAGAGGGAGCTCTGCCACTCTGTAAACCCCTTAGATGCTATGGTCGCTTTTGACTGCAGAATCTTAGGGGTTGAAACAGCTGGGATCAGTGCCAGCACCAATCTCGGCCATTATAGCTGACACTCACTGCTAATGATGACGGCTCAATTCGCTGCCATCTCCATGCTGTAAATATATTGCATGGCTTGATAACAATGAGGCCAGCCATGCGGTGTATTAAGGCATGGCAGCAAAGGGGGCACAGAGCAGGCAGTAAGTGGCATACAGAGGGCAGCAATGAGGCATTGGTACAGGTTCTGATCTTAACTGAGGATATCAGAGCCTGTAACCAGGTTTTTTCACTGAATTACCTCTGGTTGGTTAGCCTGTACAGTTAGTGATCGCCAACAAGGAACAACTCTGATTGGTCCCTTGCCAGCTGCTGAAGAGTCTCTGCTGTCTGTTACAGCATCCGCAATCTGGACATGCAGTTACATGAATATCCAGCAATGAGTTTAAACTATATTGTCAGAATAGTAAATACATACAAATTGTGACATCACTGTTAGAACTTTCTGTTGATTGAGAGGTCACAGCACAATGCTTAATGGACCTGGTGACCACTTCAGGAAGTCTCCATTGAGCTATTCTTAATACTCGACTCTCCCTGAGAAATCCCATCTGCATGACTCAGCATTTGGCTCTCCTATTGTCACTTCTACTCATTTCCAGTGGATTATGCGAAGACACAGGTTGGTCATCATTAACCATATAGTCACCACCAGACTTTTCCATGTGATGTATTTATGTATGGGAACTGACACATTCTTTCTAGATTCTTGGGTTGAAAACATTCATGTTCTCGTCACAGGGAAACTATTGAACACTAGCTTTCATGACCTCTCTTGTTTTTATCTGGTCATTGCATGAAAACTGTTTTATACCTAACTTACACTTTAAAAATGAATGAATTCAAGGAGCTGAAAAATAAGAAACAACAAACAACACTTACACTACATGGGATTCAGTAGAAATATGGGGTACCATTACACCTAGAGGCTCTGCTCTCTCTGCAACTGCTGGTCCCTCTCCACTTTGATTGACAGGAGCAAGCAGAGGAAACATCATCACACCTGGTCCTGTCAATCAAAGTTCAGAGGCTGCGGCAGTTGCAGAGAGAGCAGTGTCTCTAGGTGTAATGGCAATGCCTCCATTGCTCTGTTGCTCCTAGAGGCTTATTTTCATCATTTTCCTCAGCAATGCGGGCACATATGAACATGGGACCAACACAGATGCCTTCAGCTGCCAGAGCACATGCAACAGGTCATCTAGTTTCATAGGTAAAAATCTGCTGACCGATGATCTTTAGACCTTGTCCACATTTCTGCGTCAGTTTGATGGAAAAAAAGGATCCGTGTTACATCCGTGAAGCTATCATTCAAGGATCTGTGTTTGGTCTGTCTGTCCGTTTTTACCCTCCATCTGTCATCCATAATCCATGGACACTGCTCAGTTGAATATTTATTTCCAAAGCATCTCCTATCAGTTTTCAGTGAAAAACGGATGCTGTCCTGATTTCCATAGACTTTAATAGGCAGGTTTGGTCCGGATCATGGACCAAAGTAGTGCATGTCATTTTTTTACTGACCCACGGTCAGTAAAAAAATACTGATGCCTGAACAGACACATTCAAATCAATATGTAAGTGTGAAAACGCACACAGTACACGTCAGAAAAAATGGAAATGTGGACAAGGCCTTAAGGATTATCTAGAAATCCCCAACAGCTCTCCACTTCCAATAGACTCTCTACTTTGGATTCCACCAGGCTGTTGACCCCTTTCTTAGCAACAACACCAAAAGCTACAGTCCATGTCAATCTAGGATTGGGTTAAATATTCAACTGACTCATATTCCACTCTCATGCCTCTGGTTCAATCCAGACCACGCGCCACATTATTCTAATTCACAAGTGTTCTACTAGTGGGTCTGCAGGTTTTTTTTAAATATCCATCATCTTCTTTCTAAAGTGGGCATGATGCCCTTTTCAGTCACTGCTGCTGAATTTGATGCCCCAAGCTGGTATGCTCTTTCTCTATCTGCAACACAAGCACCGTATTAAAGGTGACTTTACCAACTGTGGCCCATGTCATAAATTAACAAGCGTTAAATCTATTATCAGAAGACATAATAGGCCCTTTATTCTACGCTAACAATACTTTCTATACTAATAATAAATATTTTATCAGATGGATTATGACTGAGAGACACGCCACTTATGAAAATCTTATCCCCCTGGATTTCCTATGCCCATGTGCAGTGTACCAGTGTATTACTTAAGGCTTTTTTCCCTTATTGTTATGGTTACCTTTTTATTGTTTTTCATTTGTTGAAATTATTAGACTCATAAGATATTGAAAAAGAAAAATGATCAAAATGATCGAATATACAGTTTTGATTGTACTTCCATACTGACATATTTTAAAGTTTGGATTTCTGAATATAATCTTCAGGCTTGCATATTGCATTGATATTGAGTTCTACATCGATTTGGTTTATTTGAAAAAATAAATAAATTCAAGTTGCCACGTTAGCTGCTGTTTGTGGCCCAACGTATATTACAATCATATGTGCTGGGTGATTTAGGCTACAGTATATGAATACAGTACATATTCTATGTAGTATGTAGAACTTATATCATTATTATATCTTAGTGTATTACAGTATAAATACCAATTATATTCATTCACCTACAATGTTGATGTAAGTCATAGTAAAACAACATACTCCTTGGAAATAATTTTATAAAGTAATATACGATATAATACGGTTATTTCTGATTTAGTTGCAGATGACATAGGTCCACACACGATCATGCGCATATCAGAACTTCTGACTCCTTTTGAATGCCAGCATTTTTACATAAGAATAACTGGACCTGACAAAGGCTATCATACGCTATTAAGAGACCCTGCGCCAGACAACGTACCAAAGGAACGTAAGCGCCGTGATATTGGTGAGCCAGTACTAATTCAACGTTGAATTGATGATAGAGATTTGTAATTTAGGCCTCTTTCACACTAGCGTTAGCACGGATCCGGCACCTAAAGGGTGCCAACGGATCCGTGCTAACGCTGATACATGAATGGGGACAAAACTGAAGCGTTTTATTCCGGTATTGAGCCCCTATGACGGAACTCAATACCGGAATTTTAAAACGCTAGTGTGAAAGTAGCCTTATAAGGTTTTTTAATGATTATCTGATGAAGTCCAGGTACCAATATTTAATTGTTTAAATATTGATCTATGTTATATTGGATAAAATTACACTCTCCTTCCCTAAAAATTAGCTTCCCCATAGGGTTGCCCATGAAGATCAGAACACTCGTTCATCAGGTAATTGGAATCTTTCTACAGGTTTAAAAATCCTTGTTTGCCAGCAGCAGATCGTGCCGTGTAATTATGATCTGCTGCTGGCAAACAATGATTCAGTATGGGGGAGAGCGATGGCATTAACGATTGCTCCTCTCTATACTGAGGAGGAGATCACTGCATGTAATAGCAGCGGTCTCCTCCACTGACGAGTAGGCCATTGCCTGGAAAGAACGCTGCATGATCTACTCGTGTAATATTAGCCTTACTTTTACTAGTGCTAGTGTTTTTTGTATTACAGCTTTGTATCAATCACTTCAGTGGAACAGAGTAGGGGCACAGCCACTACTCAAAGTATGGCACTGTTCGAAGCAAACATGACAGAGCTTCAGAAGGATGCCATGGCCGCTATAATCAACTGATCGTCAGGGGTGCTGCGAGTTGGACCCCCTCTTGTCTGATTGATAGTCTAATCAAAGTATAGGCCATCAATTGGTGTTATTTTTTCAGAAAACACAGCACTTAAAGCATTACTGCTCCTAAAACATAGTTGACAACCTTTGCTAATTGCCAACAGGTAGCTTGTAGCTGCAGTGCAGAAATATTTTATAAACTCTGCCTTCTAATACCGGCATCCCCATAGTAACATCCAAAGGCTCATAGACTGACACTAGTAAACTGTCAGTAAAACCTTCTCTTTTACCTTTTTTACAATTCTGAATGGTTGGAAAGTGGTGAAAATAGCATTTCTATGATTACTATTAGAGAAGAACAGAGTTTTGAAAAATTTGATTCGACAACTTCATTGAAGTTCGCCAAGAAATTTGATTTGTTATGAATTAATTTATCATAACTCACTATAAATCATGGTATAGCCAGGCCACTCTGCCTTAGGGTACAGTAGAACCACACGAAGCTACTATGCTGCAAGCGGGTTGTGGCCTTGCTGCGGTGAATGAATTTAATTCTTCATTGCTAATGGCCGCGTGGTACCTGTAAACAGGGGCTGTTTGCTGGTATGGGATTTGGCTGGTTAGGTGGAGGACAATATGCATATTATTGCTGTTCTGGCCTGCAGGTTATTTGACAGTAAACACTGAATATTAATCAGCTCTGGCATACCAACTTTTCCAACCCCAGCGCTCTCCTGCCCTACAGGAGGGAAACCTTCTTCTGCCATCTGCTTTACCTCCTTTTCCACATCATCTAATATCGATGAGAATATAATATCAATATCCAGCTCCTCCTTCCTCTGCATCTCGTGACTTTTCTAGGACATGTAGACTTTTAAGGATGATTTGGAAGAAGTAAAGCTAGCATAAGATGAGAATGGTCATCATTAAGACCTGGCCCCTCTAAGGGTGCAGACTGGATGGTATTGGTTGGCACGCTGGCACTGGGATACTAAAGGCTTCCATCTTATTGGAATTAAATGACATATCTTATTTTACGGCTGATGTAGGATTAAAGGGGTTGTCTCATCTCGCTGTTACTAGGCGAGATGAGACACCGTTTCCGACCACCTCCCGGCCTGTAAACAGCAGAGCGCTCCGACACTCTGCTGTTTCTGTAGCTCTCATTGCCGTGCATGAACGCTACAGAAACAGCGTAGCACAGAAAGCTATGGTGTTTCCCTAACCCAGAAACACCATAGCTTTCTGTGCTACGCTGTTTCTGTAGCTTTCATGCACGGCAATGAGAGGTACAGAAACAGCAGAGCGTCGGAGCGCTCTGCTGTTTCCCGGCCGGGAGGTGGTCGGAAACGGTGTCTCATCTCGCCTAGTAACAGCGAGATGAGACAACCCCTTTAAGTAAATGTAGGAGTTCATAAATAAAACGGATGCAGAATAAGTCTCCTGCAGTCTCTCTGCACTGTTCCTGCATTCTCCATCTCCAATATTCTTCTATTACCGTATTTTTTGCCCTATAAGATGCATTTTTTCCCCCCAAAAGTGGAGGAAAAATGTCTCTGCGTCCCAGGGAGCGAATGCTAATGAGCGCTTCCATTATGGAAGCGCTCATTAGCACCGGAGGACAAAGAAGCTGTGAAGACTCTGTACTCACTGCTTCCTGGTCCTCTGCTCAGCTGTCGGCTGTGCAGGGCTGCGCACAGCGTGAAGGGCGCTCTGTGACCTCACACTGTGTGCGCCAGTTCACAGCACAGCCGACAGCAGGAGGAAGCAGAACGCGGGCGGTGAGGAGCGCGGCGTCCAGGAGCAGGAGAGGTAAGTGTCTTTTTTATTTTATATGTTCTGCAGCTGGGGGCTGACATAGGAGGCATGGGGGCTGCTAATAAGAGGCACTGGGGGGGCTGCTAATAAGAGGCACTGGGGGCTGGCATAGGGGCTGATAATAAGAGGAATTGGAGGCTGACATAAGAGGCATGGGGGCTGATAATAAGAGGCATGGGGGCTGATAATAAGAGGCACTGGGGGCTGATAAGAGGCATTGGGGGATGAGATTGGAGGCATGGGGCTCTTATCTGAGATCTGATTGGGGGTTATTCACATTGGGGTCTGATCTGAGGTCTGATCTGAGGTCTTATTGGGGTCTTATTAACATTGGGCGTCTGATTGGGGCTGTGAGCTGAGGTTTGATGAAAAATATTTTTTTCTTATTGTCCTCCTATAAAACCTAGGTGCATCTTATGGGCCGGTGCGTCTTATAGGGCAAAAAATATGGTAATCATTTTCAACTACACTGTTCCTAGAGCATGAGGACAATGGTGGAGACTGCACAGGATGAGGGCTTTATAGGGCTGTGACAATCTGCGGATTGGCTGGCTGCACGGCATTATAGACGACTTTTTTTGGTCCCAGGTTTCTTACTTTCACTTTGTAACATGTACAGCCCCCATTTTAGGAAAAACTGATTCGTTACCACAGAGCGTGAGAAAATTCGGATTTGTTGCAAATCGAAGTTTCCCTAAACTTTGGACCACGTTCCACTCCTAATACTTTGCTTCGTTCAACACTAATTACTAAATTTGAATACTGACTCTTCTTAGGAAGAGTCATTCTGGAAGGCAGGAAATGCCCCATATTGTTAAATGGAAGCCATGACGCCAGTGTAAGCAGATTTTAAAGGGGTTGTCTCACTTCAGCAAATGGCATTTATCACATAGAGAAAGTTAGTACAAGGCATTTACTAATGTATTGTTATTAATAATATTATCCATATTGCCTCCTTTGCTGGCTAGATTCATTTTTCCATCGCATTATACACTGATCATATTCAGAGTTTATGGCTACCGCCACAGTGCAGATACAAGGTGACCAGGACAGGAGCTGCTGCACATAGTGTGCAAGCATGACCACTTCTCCTGGATTGCAGAGTGGTTGTAACCTGTAGCTATGTAAGGCTACAAATCCAGTATTCTATTCTAGTGAAGGAACAGAATACCGGAATTGGCAGTTCTGGCATAAACCATTCATTATAATGGGTTCTGCTACATTTATGGCATGAATACCGGCATTCTGCTGGACAAAATACCGCTGCATACAAGCAAAATACCAGAATTATAAACGCTAGTGTGGACATAGCCTTTTGGAAGTAGTTTTCATGTCTCTAAGGGATCATGCACACGACCGTACGTATTTTGTGGTCCGCAAAACATGGATATGCAAAAGAACAGGTGACATCCATGTGACATCCGTATTGCATAAGATTTATTTGCGTTGCGGATCCATTGTAACAATGCCTGTTCTTGTCCACAAAATGGACAAGAATGGGACGTTCTATTTTTTGGCGGAACGGACATGCGGACATACAGAAACGGAATGCACATATCTCCGTTTTTTTCACTGAGACTTTGAAGTGAATGGTTACACATATGGTTCACAAAAAAAAAATGGACAAGGAAAGAAAAATGCATGTGCATGAGGCCTAAAGCTACATTCACATGAATGTATTTTTTTTTCTGTGTCCGTTCAGTTTTTGTTTTTTTATGCAGATTGGATGAGGACTTACAGTGTGCTGTCTACATCCATATGTCCATTCCGTAGCTCCGAAAAAATATAGAGCATGTCCTATTCTTGACCGTTTTACAGACAAGGATATACATTGTTACAAAGGAGCCGCAAAAAAATGGATGCAGTACGGATGCCAAAAGGACGTCATCCATATTTTTTGCGAATCAGTGTTTTGCAGACTGCAAAACACATCCGGTTGTGTGAATGTAGCCTAAAGGAGACATATTCCCCTTATTGGGGACTGTGTTAAAGTCAGCTTCAACCCGACTGCAATGGAATTATCAACTACATGTCTTAGATAAGTGTGAAGGACATGTATCTCTAAACCACATATAGAATAAGTCTGTTTTACTTGCATGTCCAGTGACTACACAAGACTGTACAAAAACACTGAAGAACTGGGTTGAAACACAAGGCGACACTGTCTACTGGGATCGAGTTTTCTCTACGCTGTATAGAATCGGCCGCCTTGATATTGCTGTTGGTAAGTTTATGGCATAATGCAGGTTAGTGTAGGTCAGTTTAGTTAGCCTTCATGTTAACCCTGCATTTTTTTAAACTAAGAATAACCACATGCATACTGCAAATAGTGTATTCTGGTATGAAGATAATGCATATAAGCATTGGTTCTATAATTGTGGAATGATTTCATTGGGCACATTTACAAATACAGTGTAAACTCAGACATACAGTCTAAAATGCACCAGATTTATCAGGGTGGCTGATGCTGGATGATAAATTTTGTCCACCTTTAGGCTGCCTAGTCTAAGCTTCCCCAACCTAGATACACACCAAAATTGTGTGCAAAATGTTGGTGCCTTTTTGTGCACATTGTCACATATTAAGCCACTCGCCCACTCAGTAGGTCACACTTCTTTTCCACTCAGCCATCCCCCTTTGGCAGTCGAGTTGAATAAAGTGTCTAAAGCACCTAATAAATGTGGGGCAAAGCATGTATTTTTTGGAGCAAATTATGCTAGAATTCTGGCACATTTTGATTAGTAAATCTCCTCCACTGTGTGTTTTTATAGTAATGGCTTAACCCTTAGACTCCCAGCGCCGTACCTGTATGGCGCAAAAAACCGGGACACAAGTCCCAGCGCCGTACATGTAAAAAAAAAAACGTGCCAAAACAGACATTTTTTGGTCACCTTCCCTAACAAAAAGTGTAATAGCAGGCGATTAAAAAGGCGTATTTATCCCAAAATGGTACCAATCAAACCGTCAACTTGTCCCGCTAAAATTATACCCTACCTGAGACAATCGCCCGAAAAATAAAAAAATATGTCTCTCTGAAAATGGTAACTCAAAAAAAAGATTTTATTCTGTTCAAAACTAAATCTAATGTGTAAAACTTTCCAAAAATAAAAAAGTTAGACATATTGGGTATCACCGTGTCCGTAACAACCTGCTCTATAAAAATATTACATGAGATGGCCCCCCAGGCGAATGCTGTAAAAGATTTTTTTAAAAACTATGCCATAACAGCCATTTTTTTCGCCTTGCCTCACAAAAAGTGTAATACCACACGATCAAAAAGGCGTATTTACCCCAAAATGGTACCAATCAAACCGTCATCTTTTTCCGCAAAAAATGAGCCCCCCACATAAGACAATAACTCAAAAAAATAAAAATCAATGGCTCCCGCAAACCAATCCATCAAAATCTGTGTTGTAAAATCCATATGACGCTCCTTCTGTTCTGAGTCCTGCCATGTGCCCCCACAGCAGTTTACCACCACATATGGGGTGTTGTCGTATTCAGGAGAAAATGGGGAATAAATTATGGGGTGCTTTTCTCCTGTTAACCCTTGTGAAAATGAAAAAATTTGGGGCTAGAGCAACATTTTATTGGAAGAAATGAAACTTTTAATTTTCACAGCCAAGTGTTTCCAAATTCCGTAAAACGCTTAGGGGGTCAAAGTGGTCAGTACACCCCTTAATATATTCTTTGAAGGGTGTAGTTTCCAAAATGGGGTCACTTTTTGACGGTTTCCACTGTAGGGTTACTTCAGGGTCTCTCAATTACAAAATGGTGCCTAAAAACCATTCTAGCAAAATCTGCTTCCAAAATCTGTATGGCGCTCCTTTTCTTCTGACCACTGCCACGTGCCCATAGAGCTGTTTACCGCCACATATGGGGTATTTCTGTAAACTGCAGAATCAGAGTAATGTATATTGAGGCTTAGTTTGCTGTTAACCCTTGCTGTTTTGCAAGAAAAAAATTATTAACATGAATAATCTACCAAAAAAGTGAAATTTTGAAATTTCACCTCCATTTTCCATTAATTCTTGTGGAACACCTCAAGGGTTAACAGAGTTTGTAACAGCATTTTTTTATAATTTGAGAGGTGTAGTTTCTAAAATGTGGTAATTTATGGGTGGTTTCCATTACATAAGCCACTCAAAATCACTTTATATCTGAATTGGTGCTTAAAAAAATGGTTTTGGAAATTTTGTTGAAAATTTGAAAAATGGCTTCTAACCTTCTAAGCCCTCTAACGTCCCAAAAAGTAAAATGACATTTATAAAATGATGCCAACATAAAGTATACATATGGGGAATGTAAAATAATAACTATTTTTGGAGGTATTACTATGTATTTTGAAAGTAGAGAAATGAAAATTTTGAAATTTGCAAATTTTTCCAAATTTTTGTTAAATTTGGTATTTGTTTATAAATAAAAATGAAATATTTTGCCACAAATTTACTACTATCATGAAGCACAATATGTGACAAGAAAACAATCTTAGAATGGCCTGGATAAGTAAAAGCGTTCCAAAGTTATTACCACATAAAGTGACACGTCTCAGATTTGCAAAAATCGGCCTCGGATTTAAGGTGAAAAGTGGCTCGGTACTGAAAGGGTTAAAATAATGAACCTGTTTTGGGAACGTATAGCATTAGGTCTCTACACATTGGCAAGTAGCCTATACAGAAGTGCTTGAAGGCTGTACAGCTTCTTAGTACAGAACTGCATGGCCTCTCTGCAGAATACAGTTGGACAGAATCTGTATTTTCCAAGATATTCTCCTTTAAAAGCAATGCATCCAGAGGATACGACCTTCTTATTTACAGAGTACAGTAGCTCTCTGTTTCTCATAAGACATGACATTTATCAAAACCCTTACACCAGTTTCCTGGCATCGAAAAATCAGTGGGCAGTGCGGGGCTTTTCCTAGTTGGCATAGTTGCCAACAGTCCTGCAGGGTCTGTCCAAGCAAATTTGATCTGTCCTGGGACGAACATTGGCATGGCTTATTTAAAGGCGTTGTCTGAGTTGTATTAAAACTCGAGGAACTCCTGCAAATGGCCTAAATTAACAAATGAATGGATTCTCACCTGTTTTCTCAGCAGTTTCTTTGAGAGCTGCTGACCTTATCTTCTTGGCTACAGCGGTGACGTTCCATGCATAGGACACTGCTACTGCATGGGACATTTCTGCTGAGGCAGATGACTGCCTGTAGAGGTGACCTGTGTGCACTAAACATCCCCGCTGCAGCCAGGAAAACAAAGAGCACCTTTAGACAGGCAGATTGTCGTAAATGAGCGTTCGCAGGAACGTTTGTTCCCAATAATCTGCCAGGTTATCTGCTAGTCTAAATCTACCTTTAATCTCTAGTGACAGATAACAATTTGGATTATTCCGAGCATTTTACTTTACAAGAACTAATAACATGAACAATGTTGTAATTAAAGGAGAGTAAGGTGATTGTACTTGATTCTGTGGTATATAAAAACAAATGAGGCCATTTATCAAACTGGTGTAAAGTAGAGCTGTTTTAGTTGCCCATAGCAACCAATCAGATTCCACCTTTCATTTTTGACAGCTCCTTTAAAAAATGAAAGGTGGAATCTGATTGGTTGCTATGGGCAACTAAGACAGTTCTACTTTACACCAATTTGATAAATGACCCCAAAAACGTTTGATCTTAGCTGGTAAGAACACATATCGTTAAATATCTGACATAGTTGATGAAGGTGAATCTACAGGACATATTACATATAAACAGGCTGAATATATCATGGTTGAAAATCCTGTTTATGCTATATTCATTCATTGCCAAAGGAGAACAAACAGGTTTTCCCATTTCGTTCCACAGTAGATGAATGAAAATCTTTGTGGCTGGGTGCACAGCCTTTTACAGCTGTTAATTAAAAATATTCTAAGCGATCAGTTTTGTTGGCACTGAACCAGTTGAAATGTTATGAATCATTTACATGGAT
This sequence comes from Rhinella marina, assembly GCA_900303285.1. Taxonomy (NCBI): domain Eukaryota; kingdom Metazoa; phylum Chordata; class Amphibia; order Anura; family Bufonidae; genus Rhinella; species Rhinella marina. The sequence goes on from ONZH01030216.1 coordinate 57,013, forward strand.
TACGGCGGATTACCTCTATTTTACATAGTAACATAGGGGATCATTTATTAAGACCAGCGTTTTAGACACCGGTCTTAATAAGCGCTATATCTGGCAGTGGATCCCCCGATGTTATGAAGTTATGAAGAGGTGCAGTTGAAAATCTAAGAGTATAATTTAATTATACTTACCTCATCCATTTCAAGCTCGCTGCGGGTTTTTTGGCGGGTTTTCTTCATCAAGGCAGAGCGGACAGCCTCTCCACAATAAAGTGGATGAGGTGAGTATAATTTTTTTTATTTTCAGCCACCATTTTAGGAAAAATGGATTTATTACCATGAAGCGCAAGGAAATTCGGCTTTCCGGCAAATCAAATTTTTCCTAAACTTCAGATTGAATTACTCCAGAAATACATCCAGGCCCCTCTTGAACTCTTTTAGTGAATTCACCATCACCACCTCCTCAGGCAGAGAGTTCCATAGTCTCACTGCTCGTACCGTAAAGAATCCTCTTCAATGTTTGAGTAGAAACCTTCTCTCCTCTAGACGAAGAGGATGTCCCCTCATCACAGACACAGTCCTGAGTATACATGAGATCTCTGTATTGACCCCTAATATTTAAACATGGTTATTAGATCTACCCTCAGTTGCCTTTTTTTAAACAAAATAATCCTAATGTTAATAATCTTTCTGGGTACTGCATTCCACCCATTCCATTATACTATGATTCCTCATAACTTTCTCATTGGAGCATTAAAATAGTTTTTTAAAGGGGTTGTCCAAGTTAATTTTTTTTGTATGTTTCTAACTAATCAAATATAAGGGGTTTTCAGTTCACTTATTTCATCTACAGTGGCCCTGTTATCCTTGCTAGCTGAGCATCACATGACCTGTGATGTCACCTTCTTTCCCTGAATTGATGATGTTCAGTGAACAAGCCTAAAGGAGCAGGTCTGCCTCTGTGCATGGAACATCACTGTGAGGGCTGTGCTGGTGTAGTGATAAGTCACGCCCCCTGCACTGCCTGATCTGCTGGCCATGCCCCCTGCACTGCCGATCTGCTGGCTGATCTTTCTGCCCCTTCTACAATAATTAACACAGACTCAGGGTTGGAGGCTTTTCCTCAGGTACTGAGCAACTGCAGAGTTTCCTCTTCTCCAGGCACTGAGGAGACAAATATTGAGCACAGGATCTTCCCTCCTCACCCCGCAAACACAGAGCTGACAGACTGGAGGAGTTCTCTCCTGTATACTCTTCTGCTGGCTATGAAGAAGTGTCTGCACAGCATTGCATAAGAACAGATAGGGGGAATATCCTGTGTGTATCAGCAATGTCATTATACTCTACAGCTGGGACTTGTAGTTCCACACATACAACATGAGTATCCCAGCAGTCAGACTGCAGACAGGGTAGCACTTTTATTCATTCCTTTTGCAGAGCAGGGGGAGAGCAAAGGCAGTCTTTGTTGACACCCACACATATTTATGATCGAAAACCTCAGAGACTGCTGTTACACGCACCCACAGCTCTGCAACTGCTTGTCAACAAAGGGCCAGAACAGAACTAGGGAAATGAGTAAATATTTTTTTTTTTGGCTAAAACTTGCTTATTTTATTTACATATTGCTGACCATCAGTTTTACAGTGCTTTATTTTTTACTTAACTAGAACAACTCCTTTAATGCATACAATAATTATACATCTGGTATGGCTACTATATCGATGACCACCTCTTTATATATAAAGAGGTGGTCATCGATATAGTAGCCATACCAGATGTGGAAATGTACTTCAATTCTAACTCTTACAACTTACAATTCACATTCTTCTATCATGAGAAGATCATACATTTTCTGGGCATTTTCTCTAGTAGAAAATTTCCAGATACTATAATCCACTGAAAGTAATGCAGATTTGTCGGCAACATCATGTCATCCTAAGCATACTATAAAAAATATTCAATTGGGTGAATTTATGGAGGCTAGACGTTACTACTTAACTGATAAAAACTATAAGAAAGAAGTAAGTGTTTATTCTAAACTGGGAGCTAGACATTATCCACATTGGTGTTTAGACAATCAGGATAACTGATTTTAAAGGGGTTGTCCAGCTGTTAATATTGATGACCTATCATCAGGATAGGTCATCAATATCTGAACGGTGGGGGTCCGACACCTGGATCCCCCGTTGATCAGCTGTTTGACAAGGGATGGCGCTCCATGCAAATGCCGCTTCCTCATCATTACATTACATCTTGTGTAGCATCTGTGGCGTAGTGTAATTACAAGCACTTGCTCCATTCATTTGAATTACACTGCCCTTCCATCTATATTAATGGCTGGACAACCCCTTTAAGGATAAGTAATACTTTTTTTTTTTCATTACAGTATTTTAATAGTTTGGACATTTTCTGACTTTAAACATAGAGAAGTAAGGGCCCCATAGCAAGGATCAAATCAGGCCCTAAACCGTTTTCAATGACCCTTGGACCATTTTTTTACTGCCTCATTTGCTAAAAGTTGTTCCTTTACAGGGAATAGTCCTGACCAAGTTTTCACCTCCAGTAGAAGAGGACATAATCCCAACTAAGACTGGGCCCCCTCTTGCCCTGGGTCCCATAGCAGTTGTATGGTCTGCTGCTATGGTAGTTTTTAGGGAACTTGAATATGCAATCTTCTGATCGCTTGTACCATAGACTACAATAGAATACTATTGCAGTCTATGGGATTTTTACAGGCTTTGTTTTTGCAGGCAGCTCACTAGGACAGGCCTGAGAGCCTTTACAAGGCCCCAAGTTATCATAGCAACCAAACAGAGCCTTGCAATTTTACAGCTCCATCCGTCTATCTAACCACTTAGATGTCGCAGTCGGTATTGACCGAGACCTCTGCAGAGTTGTCCAGGATCAATGTTATCTCCTATTCTGATCATTGTGGGTGGGTGTCTGTTATATTATACAGCCAGCACCCACTGCATATGGATTGGGCATAACTAGAGATGAGCGAGTAGTATTCGACCGAGCCGGTATTCGATTGAATACTACGCTATTCGTCATACTCGATTTCGATCGAGTATAACGGCGATGACGCACTTAAAATTCGTTTCCCCTCCCACCTTCCCTGGCGCTTTTTTTACACCAATCACTATGCGGGGGGGTATGACAGGTCCTCGGAGCACGCTGGCATCGCGAGAACGGCGTCTACATGCATTGGCTGGAAAAAACATGTGACCTCGAATCATAAAAACTCAGCTCTTCCTGCTCGTTTGCATATGCTGCATGAACGTAGTCAGGGACAGAGGCCCGAGCAGGGAGAGACAGGCTTTAGCTGTATGAAAGTCAGGCAGGACCCCAAAAGTATATAACAGAAGCTCAGAATATCGCATTTACCACCATATATACCGGCTACCAGCGGACAGGAGAGTGATTGACAGCCCTTATCAGGGCTACTATACTGCACGGTATATAGCTGATTCTAACTATATACACTCTGCACAGAACGGCTGCTTTATTGAGGGATAGCTGCTGGAGTAGGGACAGAGAGAGGCATTAGTGGTGTATTAGCATCCAATATACAAAACTATATTTGGCACTACTGTTGTGCGTTCTGTGTGCCAACAAAACCCTGTTATATACCTGGTGTGTATACGCACCATTTGACCTTCTAGCAGTATACGGCTGTATACGCCAAGTATTTTTCTTAAAAAAAAGTATATTTGGCACCACTCTTGTGCGTTCTGTGTGCCAGCAAAACCCTGTTAATATACCTGGTGCGTATAGGCATCTATTGACTTCTAGGCAGTATACGGCTGTATAGCTCAAGTGTTCTCCTAAAAAATAAAGTATATTTGGCACCACTGTTGTGCGTTCTGTGTGCCAGCAAAACCCTGTTAATATACCTGGTGCGTATAGGCATCTATTGACCTTCTGGCAGTATACGGCTGTATACGCCAAGTGTTCTCCTAAAAAATAAAGTATATTTGGCACCACTGTTGTGCGTTCTGTGTGCCAGCAAAACCCTGTTAATATACCTGGTGCGTATAGGCATCTATTGACCTTCTAGCAGTATACGGCTGTATAGCCAAGTGTTCTCCTAAAAAATAAAGTATATTTGGCACCACTGTTGTGCGTTCTGTGTGCCAGCAAAACTCTGTTAATATACCTGGTGCGTATAGGCATCTATTGACCTTCTGGCAGTATACGGCTGTTATAGCCAAGTGTTCTCCTAAAAAATAAAGTATATTTGGCACCACTGTTGTGCGTTCTGTGTGCCAGCAAAACCCTGTTAATATACCTGGTGCGTATAGGCATCTATTGACCTTCTGGCAGTATACGGCTGTATACGCCAAGTATTTTTCTAAAAAAAAAAGTATATTTGGCACCACTGTTGTGCATTCTGTGTGCCAGCAAAACCCTGTTAATATACCTGGTGTGTATAGGCATCTATTGACCTTCT
>ONZH01030217.1:0-19821 GCA_900303285.1 Rhinella marina
TTTGCAGAATCTTGGGTGCGGGCGGCAGTCTCAAAGAGGTCGATTGACTCGTGGCTTCCTCCCCCAGTACCTGGAGTATGGTCTAGGTGCTTGAGAAATGGAGGATTGATAAATGTGTATTGAGAGTAAACCAGGAAAGAGCTGTACCTGACCATATGTAGGACTTTCTTTTACATACAGCCAGCATTAAAAGACTGTACATCTGTGACCTTAAAAGAAAGTCTGAGATTCCTTAATGGAGTGAGGCTTCCCGCTAAGTTTTTTGATGTAGCCTGGTTGTCTCTGCATGGGAAGCTTTATGTGAAGGGGAACCTAAAACATCTGAGTGTGTCAGAACGTAGTGTCCCTTAGGATGTCAACAGGAGACCATGGCACATTTTATATCTGAGTGCAAGGAAGGGCAGAAAATATGGCAGGAAGTTCCTCCGGTTAAGAATACCAAGATTACAGTGTCTGACATCCCAATGTTATCTATGTACCAGCTAATATACCTGACATTGACCGGGGGACCATGTACCTGATCATCACCATCATTAAATATTACCACTGGCATACCAGAACAAGAGTGTCCGTACATAGCGAGCCGTTCCATCACAGGCAAGCGGTGAACCTGATCCTGTCAGAGCTGAGGTGGATAAAGAGCTTAGAATGTAGGAAAAAGGAGAGAAACAGGAAGTTATGGAGGAATGTAAATATAGTGGATGTGGACTTATCTGTAATGAATTTGTTATTCGATTTATTTACTTCTTTCCTTTACAGCGATGGATGTTATGTTTGTTATCATTATTGTTTATTGTACAAGAATATAACTACTATAATACTGCTCCTATGTACAAGAATATAACTACTATAATACTGCTCCTATGTACAAGAATATAACTACTATAATACTGCTCCTATGTACAAGAATATAACTACTATAATACTGCTCCTATGTACAAGAATATAACTACTATAATACTACCTCCTATGTAACAAGAATATAACTACTATAATACTGCTCCTATGTACAAGAATATAACTACTATAATACTGCTCCTATGTAGTACAAGAATATAACTACTATAATACTGCTCCTATGTACAAGAATATAACTACTATAATACTGCTCCTATGTACAAGAATATAACTACTATAATACTGCCTCCTATGTACAAGAATATAACTACTATAATACTGCTCCTATGTACAAGAATATAACACTATACTACTATATAACTATATATACTGCCTCCTATGTACAAGAATATAACTACTATAATACTGCCTCCTATGTACAAGAATATAACTACTATAATACTGCTCCTATGTACAAGAATATAACTACTATAATACTGCTCTCTATGTACAAGAATATAACTACTTATAATACTGCTCCTATGTACAAGAATATAACTACTATAATACTGCTCCTATGTACAAGAATATAACTACTATAATACTGCTCCTATGTACAAGAATATAACTACTATAATACTGCTCCTATGTACAAGAATATAACTACTATAATACTGCTCCTATGTACAAGAATATAACTACTATAATACTGCCTCCTATGTACAAGAATATAACTACTATAATACTGCTCCTATGTACAAGAATATAACTACTATAATACTGCTCCCTATGTACAAGAATATAACTACTATAATACTGCTCCTATGTACAAGAATATAACTACTATAATACTGCTCCTATGTACAAGAATATAACTACTATAATACTGCTCTCCTATGTACAAGAATATAAAACTACTATAATACTGCTCCTATGTACAAGAATATAACTACTATAATACTGCTCCTATGTACAAGAATATAACTACTATAATACTGCTCCTATGTACAAGAATATAACTACTATAATACTGCTCTCCTATGTACAAGAATATAACTACTATAATACTGCCTCCTATGTACAAGAATATAACTACTATAATACTGCTCCTATGTACAAGAATATAACTACTATAATACTGCTCCTATGTATAAGAATATAACTACTATAATACTGCTCCTATGTACAAGAATATAACTACTATAATACTGCTCCTATGTACAAGAATATAACTACTATAATACTGCTCCTATGTACAAGAATATAACTACTATAATACTGCTCCTATGTACAAGAATATAACACTATAATACTGCTCCTATGTACAAGAATATAACTACTATAATACTGCCTCCTATGTACAAGAATATAACTACTATAATACTGCTCCTATGTACAAGAATATAACTACTATAATACTGCCTCCTATGTACAAGAATATAACTACTATAATACTGCTCCTATGTACAAGAATATAAACTACTATAATACTGCTCCTATGTACAAGAATATAACTACTATAATACTGCCTCCTATGTACAAGAATATAACTACTATAATACTGCTCCTATGTACAAGAATATAACTACTATAATACTGCTTCCTATGTACAAGAATATAACTACTATAATACTGCTCCTATGTACAAGAATATAACTACTATAATACTGCTCCTATGTACAAGAATACAAGAATATAACTACTATAATACTGCTCCTATGTACAAGAATATAAACTACTATAATACTGCTCCTATGTACAAGAATATAACTACTATATAATACTGCTCCTATGTACAAGAATATAACTACTATAATACTGCTCCTATGTACAAGAATATAACTACATAATACTGCTCCTATGTACAAGAATATAACTACTATAATACTGCTCCTATGTACAAGAATATAACTACTATAATACTGCTCCTATGTACAAGAATATAACTACTATAATACTGCTCCTATGTACAAGAATATAACTACTATAATACTGCCTCCTATGTACAAGAATATAACTACTATAATACTGCTCCTATGTACAAGAATATAACTACTATAATACTGCTCCTATGTACAAGAATATAACTACTATAATACTGCTTCCTATGTACAAGAATATAACTACTATAATACTGCTCCTATAAACAAGAATATAACTACTATAATACTGCTCCTATGTACAAGAATATAACTACTATAATACTGCTCCTATGTACAAGAATATAACTATATATAATACTGCTCCTATGTACAAGAATATAACTACTATAATACTGCTCTATGTACAAGAATATAACTACTATAATACTGCCTCCTATGTACAAGAATATAACTACTATAATACTGCTCCTATGTACAAGAATATAACTACTATAATACTGCTCCTATGTACAAGAATATAACTACTATAATACTGCTTCCTATGTACAAGAATATAACTACTATAATACTGCTCCTATGTACAAGAATATAACTACTATAATACTGCTCCTATGTGTACAAGAATATAACTACTATAATACTGCTCCTATGTACAAGAATATAACTACTATAATACTGCTCCTATATACAAGAATATAACTACTATAATACTGCCCCAATGTTCAAGACTATTATTATTATAATGCCTCTCTGTACAAGAAGGACCCGGCTTCGCCCGGGTATATTTAATTTATTTCATTTAATGTTTGTGTGTGTGTCGTTAAATATATCAAGAGTGACCTCTACAGTGCCCGCCCCTTTAACTGTGACCTCCACAGCAGCCTGCCCCTTAACAGTAACATCCACAGGGCCCTCCCCTTTTAACTGTGACCTCCACAGCAGATAAGGTGGCCACTGTCTTCACCCCAGAAAGCCGGACCTCACCGGCCATTCCCCCAAACGTGAATCAGCGCCCCGGTCCCCATAAAGCCAAACGCCTAAACATGAGGCCACGCCCCCTGGCTCCGTGAAGACACAGAGGAGAAGCTCTCTGAGAGTGAGCTACTGAAAGGGTGGACATCCCTGTGTCTGTCCAGGCACTGCGTTGGGCGGAAAACAGATAGCCAGAAACCGGACTGTCCAGCCTAATAGCCGGACATCTGGCCACCATAGCATCAGCCTGCCCCTATGGTGGCCAGATGTCCGGTTTTAGGCTGGACAGTCCGGCTTTCAGACTCCCTGTCCTCCGTCTGGCGCAGTGCCTGGATGGACACAGGGATGTCCACCCTTTCAGTAGCTCATGCTCAGACAGCTTCTCCTCTGCGTATTCATGGAACTGGGGGTGTGGCTTTTGTTTAGAGGTGTGGCATCATGGGGACCGGTGGCGCTGCTTCACATTGGGGGGAGGCTGGACAGTCTTGCTTTCAGACTCCCTGTCCTCCGTCCGGTGCAGGGCCTAGATGGACACAGGGATGTCCCTTTTGAACAGCTCACTCTCAGCAGCAGCACTGTGCAGTCTGAGCATGAGCTGCAGGGAGAAAGTCACCCTCCTCCCATCTCTGCAGCTGACAGAAGATGATTTTTACCTTCATTTTTTCAATCCCGGTCAGATGCGTCGTAGAAGGGGCGTGGCCTGACTGAGTCAGGGGCGTGACTTAGTGGGATCTGGGGGTGGGGCTTTTAAGTCCTTCTTTTGAAGATGGCCTCAATTACAGGTCGATGCCATAGTAATTTAGGAGGAAACACAGTGGGTAGTAGTGGCAGAAAACATCTTTTATTACTACTGAATGGTAAATATGTGAAATTTACATTATATCATATAATGATTGATGATGAATTAGTCTAAAACATAAGTTATATTTATGGTAACCGGAATATTCCTTTAACGGTGTCATCCACAAAGCTCTGCCCCATTAAAGCTGCACCTACAGCAGTGAACTGGCTAGGTTGTTACGGAAATCTGACGTGTTTGGAGACTAACTGCCTGTGAGCTTCTATTGGCTGATAAGGGTCATATGACCAGGCTTCTTTTGGCTAATGCATTTTTTGGGAATATCTCAGGAACTGAGGTCCTGGAGAGCTGAGACCCGTTTTAAAACCTTCCTGGACACCTGATGTACCTGTGTGCTGTGAAGGTGCGGATTCCTTTAGCGGACATACACACACATACACTCAGCTTTATATATTAGATAATACTGCCTCTTATGTACAAGAATATAACTACTATAATACTGCTGCTATGTACAAGAATATAACTACTATAATACTGCTCCTATGTACAAGAATATAACTACTATAATACAGCTCCTATGTATAAAAATATAACTACTATAATACTGCTCCTATGTACAAGAATATAACTACTATAATACTGCTCCTATGTACAAGAATATAACTACTATAATACTGCTCCCTATGTACAAGAATATAACTACTATATTACTGCTCCCTATGTACAAGAATATAACTACTATAATACTGCTCCTATGTACAAGAATATAACTACTATAATACTGCCTCATATGTACAAGAATATAACTACTATAATACTACTCTTATGTACAAGAATATAAGTACTATAATACCACTCCTATGTACAAGAATATAACTACTGTAATACTGCCTCCTATGTACAAGAATATAACTACTATAATACTGCTCCTATGTACAAGAATATAACTGCTATAATACTGCTCCTATGTACAAGAATATAACTACTATAATACTGCTGCTATGTACAAGAATATAACTACTATAATACAGCTTCTATGTACAAGATTATATCTACTATAATACTGCTCCTGTGTACAAGAATATAACTACTATAATACTGCCTGCTATGTACAAGAATATAACTACTGTAATTCTGCTCCTATGTACTTGAATATAACTATTATAATACTGCTCCTATGTACAAGAATATAACTACTATAATACTGCTCCTATGTACAAGAATATAACTACTATAATACTTCTCCTATGTACAAGAATATAACTACTATAATACTGCACCTATGTACAAGAATATAACTACTATAATACTTCTCCTATGTACAAGAATATAACTTCTATAATACTGCTCCTATGTACAAGAATATAACTACTATAATACTGCTCCTATGTACAAGAATATAACTACTATAATACTTCTCCTATGTACAAGAATATAACTACTATAATACTTCTCCTATGTACAAGAATATAACTACTATAATACTGCTCCTATGTACAAGAATATAACTACTATAATACTGCTCCTATGTACAAGAATATAACTTCTATAATACTGCCTCCTATTACAAGAACTATAACTACTATTAATACTGCCTCCTATGTACAAGAATATAACTTCTATAATACTGCCTCCTATGTACAAGAATATAACTACTATAATACTGCTCCTATGTACAAGAATTAACTACTTAATACTGCCTCCTATGTACAAGAATATAACTACTATAATTACTGCCTCCTGTGTACAAGAATATAACTACTATAATACTGCCTCCTGTGTACAAGAATATAACTACTATAATACTGCTCCTATGTACAAGAATATAACTACTATAATACTGCTCCTATGTACAAGAATATAAACTACTATAATACTGCTCCTATGTACAAGAATATAACTACTATAATACTGCTCCTATGTACAAGAATATAACTACTATAATACTGCTCCTATGTACAAGAATATAACTACTATAATACTGCTCCTATGTACAAGAATATAACTACTATAATACTTCTCCTATGTACAAGAATATAACTACTATAATACTGCTCCTATGTACAAGAATATAACTACTATAATACTGCTCCTATGTACAAGAATATAACTACTATAATACTGCACCTATGTACAAGAATATAACTACTATAATACTTCTCCTATGTACAAGAATATAACTACTATAATACTGCTCCTGTGTGCAGTAATCTATACAGTACTATAATAGTGCTCTCATGAATAAGAATATAACTGCTGTAGGGGTTGAATTTTAGGTACAAGGATAGAAGTTTGATAATACCTCCATATGTACACATACATGCGGTATATGTTATGAGTAGTAGGTGTGGTCTGTCAAGAGCAGTGATACTGGTGACAGCTGTGTATGGCACTGAGGGTCAGGGGGCGTCACAGGGAAATGTCTTCGGGAACTGGAGACTCATTTCTTTCTGTTGTGGGAGACACTGTTTCCTGTCGTTAGATACCTTTCTCCCCTCTCCTGTTCTCGCTCCTCTCTGTCCTGTATTACGGTCCTATACTGCTGGATGTGAAGCTGACAATCTAGTCATGGGTTGGGGGTTGCGATCCTTCTTCTTGCTTCCACTTCTGAGCTGTGAGTCAATCTCTCTGTCTGTCTATGTATAGAGCTGGCAGCGTGCTGTGTTTCTCTGTTCGCTTTCTGATGTGTGCACCACATGTGGTCAGAGGGGTCCTCCTTCTAGTATGGTCTACCATCATTCATGATCTTCTAGGCATGTATTATCAGTACAAGCAATCAGATGTCCATACATTACCACCTGAACCTTGATTCCTGTAGATTTGGGCCATCCATGTGACTAGCTGGTCCAATAGACACCACATAACCATTGGTGCTATCAGTCTTAGCTTGTTTTCCCTGAAGTATCAGACAAACCCCAGTTAGAAGAACCCTATAGAAGATACAGTGGGGGAAAAAAAGTATTTAGTCAGCCACCAATTGTGCAAGTTCTCCCACTTAAAAAGATGAGGTCGGCCTGTAATTGACATCATAGATAGACCTCAACTATGAGAGACAAAATGAGAAAACAAATCCAGAAAATCACATTGTCTGATTTTTAAAGAACTTATTTGCAAATTATGGTGGAAAATAAGTATTTGGTCACCTACAAACAAGCAAGATTTCTGGTTCTCACAGACCTGTAACTTCTTCTTTAAGAGGCTCCTCTGTCCTCCACTGTTTGTTATCAGTATAAAAGACACCTGTCCACAACCTCAAACAGTCACACTCCAAACTCCACTATGGTGAAGACCAAAGAGCTGTTGAAGGACACCAGAAACAAAATTGTAGACCTGCACCAGGCTGGGAAGACTGAATCTGCAATAGGCAAGCAGCTTGGTGTGAAGGAATCAACTGTGGGAGCAATAATTAGAAAATGGAAGACATACAAGACCACTGATAATCTCCCTCGATCAGGGGCTCCACGCAAGATCTCACCCTGTGGGGTAAAAATAGTCACAAGACCTGTGATCAAAAATCCCAGAACCACATGGGGGGACCTAGTGAATGACCTGCAGAAAGCTGGGACCAACATAACAAAGGCTACCGTCAGTAACAAACTACACCGCCAGGGACTCAGATCCTGCAGTGCCAGATGTGTCCCCCTGCTTAAGCCAGTACATATCTGGGCCCATCTGAAGTTTGCTAGAGAGCATTTGGATGTTCCAGAAAAGTATTGGGAGAATGTCATATGGTCAGATGAAACCAAAGTAGAACTGTTTGGTAGAAACACAGCTGGTTGTGTTTGGAGGAGAGTGAATGTTGAGTTGCATCCAAAGAACACCATACCTACTGTGAAGCATAGGGGTGGCAATATCATGCTTTGGGGCTGTTTCTCAGCAAAGGGACCAGATTCGTGTACATGAAAGAATGAATGGGGCCATGTATCATGAGATTTTGAGTGCAAACCTCCTTTCATCAGCAGGGGCACTGAAGATGAAATGTGGCTGGGTCTTTCAACATGACAATGATCCCAAGCACACCGCCAGGGCAACGAAGGAGTGGCTTCGTAAGAAGCATTTCAAGGTCCTGGAGTGGCCAAGCCAGTCTCCAGATCTCAACCCCATAGAAAACCTTTGGAGGGAGTTGAAAGTCCGTGTTGCCCAGCGACAGCCCCAAAACATCACTGCTATGGAGGAGATCTGCATGGAGGAATGGGCCAACATACCAGCAACAGTGTGTGCCAACCTTGTGAAGACTTACAGAAAACGTTTGACCTCTGTCATTGCCAACAAAGGATATACAACAAAGTATTGAGATGAACTTTTCTTTTTGACCAAATACTTATTTTCCACCATAATTTGCAAATAAATTCTTTAACAATCAGACAATGTGATTTTCTGGATTTGTTTTCTCATTTTGTCTCTCATAGTTGAGGTCTACCTATGATGTCAATTACAGGCCGACCTCATCTTTTTAAGTGGGAGAACCTGCACAATTGGTGGCTGACTAAGTACTTTTTTTCCCCACTGTATTATGGTTAAGTACCCTAATATCCATGTCCAATAAAAATAGTGAGTCCAACACAACCACGAACCACTGCTGATGTTTCAAATCTATCCATCAAAGAGCGGATCCTATGGCGGGATACTTTCCATAATGGACAGACTCTGTTATAGCTAGTCATTCAGAAATCTACAGGTCGGGATACTGTAAACCCTTGGCCTATTTATGACAATAGTGAAGGTTCAAATCCTCAAAGATAAGCTGCTGAGATCTTCGATTAGTAGCTATTAAGATCGGAGGAACCTCAGTGCCCATGTTCATTGATTTCATTGGGTCCAATAGGAATCTTGATGGAGCTCCCAAATCTGACCATGGTATGATAGGTTCCATAATTGACAATCCCAGTCTTAGCTAATCATTCAGACATCTAGTGTTTCAAATACTCTAAACCCTATATAAATTTTGGTCAATAGTCAAACTTATAGTCAAACAGGTCCCTCACAAACAAGCTGCTGGGATCTTTGAAGAGCATCTACTATGGCAGTAATTCAATGTTGAAGCCCACAGAAATTAGGGGTCCCAAAAAAACCAAGAACCACCCTTATTCCTGAATCTATCTATGAAAGAAGGGTCCTCTATTCTTTCCATAATATTTTTTGTATTCTTGGTCCCTTTTGGACAGTGGTCAATCTTCATGTTTCTCAATCTATATCTTTTATGCATAAACTGTATGGCTAAAGGAACATTAAATTATACCAGAGTTTAAAAAAAAAAAAAAAAAAAAAAAAAAGGATAACGGTGGTGCTTCTTTGTACAATCATAACTGTGAAGGAACAGGTCTTTTGGGGCTTCCCTAATGTCTTTCTCAGCCTAATTATTCCCATCTTCAGCTGCACAGTTAGATATATTTCTCTCACAAGCACAGGTGCCTTCTTTCTGTGGAATCTGCCAGCACTGTACTGCTAGGACGTCCTTTCCCACTATGTTTGTTTTCAGCTCCGTGGCTCACAGGACAGATAAGGAGGAGAAGCCCACTTACAGAAAGGCAGGAGGCTCCTGTGATCTTCTGACGCAGTTTAGAAGCAGTTCTTTTATTGGGCTCACGATTTCAGCTAGCTTTGACATGCTCCGGATCTTGCCTGACAACAGGCAGTGGACTATCAATTAGGTGGAAGCAGAGTTGCCAACCAGAATTTTTCTTTTTTTTCGGGACAACTTATCCCAAAATCACGGACAGCCAACATTTTTTTTACGAACAAATTGGAAAACCATAAACAATGATAAAGATTATAAGTGATCCAGGTCTATAGCTCAATATGCAGATAAGAACTCATTACCTAAGAACTACCACCAGAATAATCTAGTCAGATAAGTTATTTAGAGATTTATTGTTCTTATTGAGAACACTTCCCTCTTGAACTTCATTTAAACCTTTTACATACTAAAAGGTTTCGATTATGTCCCCCTTTCCCTTCTTTCCTCAAGGCTATAAAGAAAGTTCTTCAAAGGGGTTCTGCAGTTTTTTCAAACTGATGATCTATCCTCTGGGTAGATCATCAGCATCTGATCGGCGGCAGTCCGACAGCCGGGACCCCTGCCGATCAGCTGTTTGAGAAGGCAGCTGCCCTCCAGGAGCGCCGCGGCCTTCTCTGTGTTTTCCTCAGGCCCAATGACGTCACGACTAGTATCACTGGCCTGGGTGGGGCTAAGCTCTGCTCACATGAATGGAGCTTAGCCTCGCCCAGGCCAGTGATAGTAGTCATGACGTCACTGGGCCTGCGGTAAACAGTGAGAAGGCCGTGGCGCTCCTGCAGCGCCGCTGCCTTCTCAAACAGCTGATCGGCAGGGGTCCCGGGTGTCGGACCCCCGCCGATCAGAGGCTGATGATCTATCCAACAACTGCAGAACGCCTTTCCTAGTGCGTTTTATGCTTAACGTGTCGCCGCACACGTTCCATTTTATCTATGTCTTTTTCATGTGGGATCTCCAGAATTGGACACAGTCTTCCAGATGGGGTCTCGCTAGCGTTCTATACAGTGGTATCACAATCTCTCTGTCTCTACTGGTTATACCTCTGGCAATACAGCCAAGTATCCTACTTCCCTGCTGCCTGTCCACACTGTGCACTCATTTTGAAGCTAAATCCCTATCTAAACCTTCTCTTCTGAAGTTCTCGCTAACAAGGAGCTGCCAATACAATACTCAGACTGAAGGTTCTTTCTCCCCAAGTGCATTATTTTCCATTTTCAAACATTGAACTGCAGTTTCCATTGTTTGGACCATTTATCCAGAGAAGCTAAATCTTTTTCCATGTTACTAATCCCTCCAGGAATATCAATCCTATTACACACGTTTGTCTCATCAGCAAACAGGCAAGCCTTACCTATCAAACATAATCCTAAGCCACCTACAAAAAGTTGTGACTTGTCTCTCCTCATTATAGCTACCTATTCATACATCTAGTAGCGTTGGTCAATGGCTAAACTTCAGGTCTGTAAAAGATAGGCTGCCAAGAGTAGCTAATATGATGGTAACTCAGTGTCCACATCCTTTGAAATCACTGGGTCCAACATAACCAAGAATCATGATGGTGCTCTAAGAAGGGTCCTTATGGTGGGATCCATTCGATAAGAGCTACTCATTCAGAAGTCCTATAATTTGGATGCTCGGAACCTTCGACAATAGTCATACATCAAGTCTCCAAGGGTTAGGCTACTGAGAGCTTCTACTAGTGGTTACTGGATGTGGGGGAACATCAATACCCATGATCATTGAACTTACTGGATCCAACACAGCCAAGAACCTTGAGGAAGCTGCCATATCTAACCATCAACGAGGAGTCCCTATGGTGGTATTCTCTCCATGATAGACAACCCCTATAATAACTACTTACACCCAGTAACTGGGATACTCCATGCTGACCACTGGAGAATCTCCACCTAAACATAGAAGAAGGAGAATTCAAGAATACATGTTCCTTGTAGTATATTTCTGCCACCAGTTGTCTTTTCCTCTTTTCCCAGATTCATTGGCCAGTGAGGAGGCTAAGCTGATAGAAGACCTCTTCTCCAACTACGATAAACAATCCCGTCCGGTGAAGTCCATCAATGACATAGTTCAAGTGAATCTGAAACTCACGTTGACCAACCTAATCTCCCTGGTAAGTGTTCTTCATGAGTCAATCCATGCCCTGACCAGTCCTGTGGGGTAACACAAAGTCCTCATTCGTTCATTTATTTTGGCAGAAAGAACGAGAAGAGACCCTGACAACCAACGTGTGGATATTAATCGTGAGTAACATAATGCATCTGGTGAAAGGAGAACTCTGATAATCTGACAAAGTGGAGTTCAATGAGACTGTTAGCAGAAGATTTTATGTTGGGCTTTTTTACTACTTCTTGGTCCTGTATATAATTCAGTGTTACTTCTTACCTCAAGAAATGTTCTCTTGGTTTGTTGAAGATGTGCTTGGTAGTGTTGGGCGAGCATGCTCGGCCGAACACAGTATTCTCGGCACATCGCGTGTGCTCGAGCTCCATGCTTTAGTCCCCTCCCTGCACGTTTCTTGGCTGCTACTGGGGGTACTGGCTTTACAGTGATTGGGTGGTCGGGAACGCGTCATTGGGTGCTATAGAGCACCTGATGACATGTGACCCGGCTCAGTCTTAGTCAGGGAGAGCTGCTGCAAAGAGGGACAGAGAGTGTAGGGATAGGAATTTGCTAGGCAGGGTTAGTTTTTTTTCCCAAAAGTCCTTTTAAGGACTATTGTTTTATCTGGCTGCAATATATATATTTTTTGGGGGGCATAAATTGCGCAAAATTGTCTGACCTTAACACCACCTGCGCAGCTTCTGCTGTATAACGTTTGTGTATCCTAAATACCTGACATTCAGTGTATTTTTTCTGAGGCTAATCAAGGCACATTACCTGCGCTATGTCTGCTGTATAACGTTTGAACATCCTAAATACTTGGGAGTCCAAGATGCATCCAGACATCCTCCCCATGCTCTTCCCAAACCATTTCAGTGGTGTTTCCACCATTTTCTGACCTTTTCCTATGAACCAGACACCCTCCCCTCTTCAGAGCAGGGGGTTCCTGGTTTAATACTCGGGTTCTCCCATTGACTTCCATTGCGCTCGGGTGCTCTGTAGAGCACTCGAGCATCACCAAGTGTTCTACCCAAGCACCAGAGCACCCGCGCACTTTGGTGCTCGATCAACACTAGTGCTTAGTCAATGTGTTGAGTTTTTAACATGATAATCCAACCCCTTCAATGGTTACCAGATACAGCACCATACCCTAGGCAGAGGCTGTGCCTAGCATTGTAACTCGGACCTATTCACAAGAGATGCAGTACCTGGCATAGCCAAGTCTATGGAGCCGTGCCAGATAACAATTGAAGGGGAGTCTGTGGTACTTTCATGCATGCAGGGTCTTCACAACCATCAGACCTTTCTAATTGTTCTAATCTCTTGAAGACGTGGGACGATTACCGTCTGACCTGGAATGAATCTGATTATGGCGGCATTGGAATTGTGCGTGTTCCATATGACATGGTGTGGCTTCCCGATATAGTCCTGGAGAACAAGTAAGTTGAAAGATAGAAACTTGTCCTCCATCTTACACAATGTGTTACTCCCACTACTAGGTAACCCATTCCCACTCTTATGCTGTCTTTCAGTATCGATGGTCAGTTCGATGTGGCGTACTATGCCAATGTGCTTGTGCACAGCAATGGATTTATGTATTGGCTTCCACCGGCCATCTTCAGGAGCACGTGCAGTGTTGACGTCACTTACTTCCCATTTGATTGGCAGAATTGCTCGCTGGTGTTCAGGTGAAGAAATCGATGACTCTCAACATCCTTGCCACCATAATGATAGCAATACCTACATCTCTACATTTACCACTTCAGCTCTACTTTCATATAGGATAGGTCACTGTCCAAAGTTGGATGTATGGTTCCTTGACCTGCCCTGACCTCCTCACATAGGAACCTAAGTGTTGATATAGGTGTAAGATTCCTTAAAGGGGTTCTCTGGGAATTAAGAAAATAAAAATACCTAAATATTACTTTATTATAAATATATTCTCAAATACCTATCATTAGTTATAATGGCTCGTTTTGTCTAGGGAACAATCATCAGGAGAAATAAAATGGCCGCCGTCCTATTAGTACACACAAAACCTGTCCTAATCACACAGCAGGACACAGCCACATCCCCACCTCCTCTCTGTACTTTATGTCTCCTCATGAACTCCATTCCTACAGAGATTCAGCTGAAAATCTTATCATCTGTATTCAGGATAATAATCCCTGACAAGCAGAGCAGAGAGGAGGATGAAGCAGCTCTTTACCTCAGTGATGTGAAGTAACTTGTCCTCCTGTGTGATTAGGGCAGGTTCTGTGTGTACTAATAGGACGGCGGCCATTTTATTTCTCCTAATGATTGCTTCCCAGAAAAAACAAGCCATTATAACTAATGAAAGATATTTGGGAATATATTTATAATGAAGTAATATTTTAAGTATTTTTATTTTCTTAATTACTGGAGAACCCCTTTAAAGAATGGAATAATAGAACAAATTCTTTAAAAAAAAAGGTTTCATGCTTCTTTACTTTTTTTCAGGTCTAAAACCTACAATGCGAATGAGGTTGACCTTCAGTTGGCCCATGACGATGAAGGACAGAACATGATAGAATGGGTAGACATTGACCCTGTGGCATTCACAGGTGACTCTTGAAGTGGATTTGTTGTAACCCCTCCTGATGCAATGCCTAAAAGAGACCCCTAGACCCAGGTTCTTCTACAATGGTGTACATCCTACAAGTTTGCTCTTTGTAGCTGTCCTTCTACACATACAGTAGGGTCTCAGATAGGGTTTTTTTTAAAAAAATATAAAACCTCAAGATGTGACCCCCTCACAGGAGACGTCTCAGGCTAGGGCTGGTTCCTGTGCATTTAAAACTTGATGGTAGACCTTCAGATAATCTCTGCAATGGTTTCTCCCAAAAAGTTGAATCATCTCAGAGAGTTGACCTTTCACAGACACTCTAGGTACCAATGACTTAGGCCCCATTCAGACGACCGTGTTTCATTGCACGGCGGCGGCCTCAGGAAGCGCACGGCGTCATAGCAACCAATGACGCTGTGCGCTCCCGTCCTCTGGGGCAGCACAGGCTGGGCTTTCACGGCCTGTATACGGTCGTCTGAATGGGGCCTTATTCTCTCACCAGCCCCTGACCAGTATGTTCATTCTCCTTAACCTTCACCGTTTCTTGCTTTTAGAGAACGGAGAGTGGGCAATTAAGCACCGCCCTGCGAAGAAGGTTATAAATAAGGCGTACACGTCCGAGAACCTGGAGTACCAGGAGATTCGCTTCTACTTGATTATTCAACGAAAACCTCTGTTCTACGTCATCAACGTCATTGTTCCTTGTGTCCTCATATCATCCCTGGCTGTACTGGTCTACTTTCTTCCAGCAAAAGGTGAGGTGGACCGAGACCAAGACTGCGAAGAGCAAGTCCACCCATAGGTTGTACATAAGCCATTGGTTGGGTAACGTTCCGATGAAGATGTTCTAGTCCAAGCAGGGCATCTGAACATTTTCTGAAGTTTGATGTTTGATGCGTTTGTTAGATGATTGCTCATAATATTACTGCCCTCAATACTCCTCTTGTCTTCATCCCCTTCCGTGTCCATCTTCTCCAGCTGGAGGTCAGAAGTGCACAGTGTCCATCTCAGTCCTCCTGGCCCAGACTGTGTTTCTGTTCCTAATTGCTAAGAGTGTCCCGGAGACATCGCTTAGCGTCCCACTCATTGGCAAGTAGGTGACGTTGACTTCTACCCATGTGTTTGCTTAGAACTATCCTCCGTAATTCAACATAAATACGACGTTTATCTTTCAGATACCTGATCTTTGTCATGCTCGTATCGACGCTCATCGCTCTCAGCTGCGTCATTGTCCTGAATGTATCACTACGGATGCCAAGTACCCACAACCTGACTGCCAAAGTGAAACGCGTGAGCATGAGTAGTATTGATACCCACCTTACGTGATTATCCACATCTTACACAATAGTCAGTTATTGACTTACTGTTTGGGCCTCCACTTGGCAAATGAGGTTCAATATAGATAAATGTAAAGTTATGCACTTGGGAGCGAATAATCTGCATGCAGCATATGTCCTAGAGGGAGTAACACTGGGAGAGTCACTGGTTGAGAAGGATCTGGGTGTATTAGTAGATCATAGACTAAATAACAGCATGTAGTGCCAGTCAGCTGCCTCTAAGGACCGACAGAATTCTGTCTTGTATTAAGAGGTCTGGACTCGCGGGACAGGGATGTAATATCGCCACTATACAAAGCGTTGGTGCGGCCTCAACTTGAATACGCAGTTCAGTTCTGGGCACCAGTCCATAAAAAGGATGCCCTGGAGCTGGAGAGAGTACAGAGGAGAGCAACTAAACTGATAAAGGGCCTGGAAGATCTTAGTTATGAGCAAAGATTAAATTAACTGAACTTATTTAGCCTTGAAAAAAGACGTCTAAGGGGGGACATGATTAACCTGTACAAATATATAAACGGACCATACAAAAAATATCAAGAGAAGCTATTCTGTGTTAAACCCCCTCAAAAAACAAGTGGCCGCTCCCTACGACTGGAGAAAAAAAAGGTTCAGTCATAAGAGACGACAAGTGTTCTTTACAGTAAGGTCTGTGAATCTCTGGAATAGCCACAGGAACCGGTCACAGCAAATACAGGAGATGCTTCAAAAAGGGTTTAAATTACTTTTTAATTGAAAATAAAATTGAGGCTTATGACAATGTATAGAAATCTTGTTCTACTCACCATTTCACTTGGCCCAACCCCTTTTTAAAAGGAAGATGGACATTGATCCAGGGATCGATATAGCAGGATTACAGGTTGGACTTGATGGACTTGTGTCTTTTTCCAACCTTAAAGAAGAACTCCCGCAATAATTTTTATCCCATGTCATGCTAGAAATGTACATGATGTAATCTGTAGTGAATGTCATTTTCTTACCAGTGTCTGTATTTTTGACTTATATCATCCTGAAGTTTCTTGGCATCTGTGTCATGTGACTAGGAATTAGACCCACCGACTCACACATGAGACTTATCACTGGCCTGGACAGCGAAGCGCCTGCGCCCCCCAATTCTCTATGTATTCCTGATGGAGCCTAAACTTTCAGTCTCACAGGAATCTGAATAGAGCAGTAACTGGCTTCCTGTACCTGTGTCAAATTGAGATTCTTGGTCAAGGAGTTTTGGTCACAAATGATTTGGGCCCAGCTACAATAAGAAGGAGAGGTTATTACTCTCAATTAGAGTCCACTGATAAGAAGATTGCATTCACTACAGATTATATCATATTTGCAAAATTGCCTTTAAATCTAATGCAGGTACCAACATGCATGCTGAGCTCCCCTTGCATTCACCTGGTAGCCATCTGGCATCAGGTGAAGTATATAGGGGGCTCAGCATGCATGTTGGTACCTGCATTCACTGGATTTAATGGAGGCCATTTTGGCACCAAATATGATAAAAAGCAGAGTGGACCCAGCATGCATGTGGAACCTGCACTCCCTGAACTTTATAGTTGCCGCTATGGCACATATGTAACAGGTAGCATTCAGTGTTAGGTTCCCGTCTTACTGAGATCGCCTTGACGTTTGGCAGACAGGCCCAAATAATTTTGTACAAAATATATTTGCCAAGAATCTCAAATTTACTAAAGAAGCGTAGCATTAGCACCAGTATATTTTATATTACTATGGCATTCTTGTACTTTATTTGGTGTGCAGAGTGCTGCTGCATTGTATGTATTTTTTTCCCTTGGTGTATCTAGCCATGGCAATGTGCACCTGCACACTGGGATGTGCTGACTGACCCCCTTTTTCTATCATGAAGATAGGTCATTAATATCAGAATCTGGGAAAACACCCTAAAAAAAATATTAAAGGGGTTCTCCCACGAATAATGTAAAAAATGAAAATCAGACATCATATAGGACATGACAATCTCTTTCTAACAAAGCTAGAACCAGGCCTGTACCTCATATGGATCCAGAGATCTCCTCATTCATTGCTTTGCTAGATTTATATCAAGCTGACATCTCAGGGGAGTGTCTTTTCTGCTGCAGCTCAGGGGGCGTGTCTCAGCTTTCCCTATCACAGCTCAGGAGGCGTGTCTCAGCTCTCCCTATCACAGCTCAGGGGGCGTGTCTCAGCTCTCCCTATCACAGCTCAGGGGGCGTGTCTCAGCTCTCCGTATCACAGCTCAGGAGGTATGTCTCAGCTCTCCCTATCACAGCTCAGGAGCATGTGCAGCCTAATCAGTGAGCAGGTCAAAGAAATATGAAATTAAGTGGTCCTATAAAGATACATTTTATTGAATAACTCAGTAGCTATAATACATTTTTAATTACATGTAATTACAAAAGTATTCAGATCCAGGCGCTGGTTTGAAAACTGTAGAATATTTTTCGTGGGACAACCCCTTTAAGTTGTATTTTGCCAGGTTCTGCTCCTGCAAGTGCCCAGGAGCTGGAGCTTCACAGTGAAGTGTGCTTTGCATTGAGCTCCTTCGTAGTCCTTACTCTCTGCTGAGTGACGGCTGTAGCATCCAACTAGCTGTCAATCAGAGTGGGGGAGGGGCAGTCTAGGAGCACGCTTCACAATGACACTTACAGGGGCAGAACCTGGCAGAATAAAACTTCATATTCACACTACTCACTATAGCTCCACAAAAGATATATCTATTCTGCCCTAGTCCCTGCCTAGTGCTGTTAGCAGTTTAGCATATTCAGAACTGCTGACAGCCACCTTTTTTTATGGAGGCCATTCAGAAGAATAGGGATGGCTTTTATCTGCTCTGCTGTCAGTGTATTGTTGGCTGGGGATGATCTTCTGTGACGTCCATATGCCTTAAGACAGGAGATGTCTTCATGAGAGAATCCCTTTAAAGTGACCAGACTATCGAATACTCTGGTGTTACTGGAGTTACTGAGCAGAGTTAAGGAGAGCCCAGCAGGAAGAGGTGTTACCCAAAAATACTGATTTTACATATCATTTTTGAGCCCACATTTGGGCATCTGGGCCCAGACATAAAATCCTGGATATGAGGTATAAAAGTATAAATAAATGTACTAATTATCTAGAATTGATGATTTTTTTCTCACATCAGATGCTTCTGGAGGTGCTGCCACGTTACTTACTCATGGAGATCGCGCCATGTGAGGAGGCGGAGGAGACCCCGCGAGAGAGGAGGAGGAGCTCGCTGGGGATCATGTTAAAGGCTGAAGAGTATATCCTGAAGAAGCCACGAAGCGAGCTGATGTTCGAGAGGCAGAGAGAAAGGCACGGGATGAACAGGGGCCACAAAGGTGAGAACGGCGCTCATAGGGTGAATACGTTAGAAGATGATCCTCATAGGAGGATGTAACATGATCACCTGTTGTCGTTGTGCTATCCTGGCCACAACACCTGTGCAGGTGAAGGAAAAAGACGCTGGTCGGTGCAGCCAGAATAATCAAGAACGCTTTAGGCGGGAGCCAAACTGCCAGTGGGGTCAGATTAGATATTGGAAGTCGGCTTGACTGGAATTGTTGAGCTGATTGGAGATAGTCCAAGGTGCAATACACAACCAGAAGAGGGTGTTCAATAAAATACGGGTTTTCTTTTTCGTTTGAGACAACGCGTTTCGGTGTACGTGGGATTATCAAGTCTGAAACATAAGACATTGTAGGAAGGGGAATGAAGGCAGCAGGGCAATGTCTACAATGTCTTATTAAGAGGATGAGATGAGAAGGGACCACAGG
>ONZH01030218.1:0-34339 GCA_900303285.1 Rhinella marina
AAGGAAAGTTCCCGTGTGTCCTGCAGATTTATATAGCACATACGCATTGTACATTGCCATCTGTACAAGGTGTACGGCTAGTTTTTTGTACCACACTTTTGTTTTTCGTGTGGCACTGTAGGGCTTCAGAACTTGATCTGAAAGATCAACTCCTCCCATGTGCTTGTTGTAGGCCAGGATGCAGTCCGGTTTGGGGACAGTGGTACTGGTACCACGTACTGCGGCAGGGGAGCTGGTGTTGGGGTGAATGCTCGTCAGTACAAGGACGTCCCTCTTGTCCTTGTACTTAACCACCATCATGTTTTCGTGGAGGAGAGCCCTACTTTCACCCTTCCTCAGTGGTTGCCCTACCAGGGATCTAGGGAGGCCTCTCTGATTTTTACGTACTGTGCCGCAAGCCACAGTACGCCTGGCACTTAGGGACATGAAGAGGGGTAAGCTGGTATAATAGTTATCCACATAGAGGTGATAACCCTTATCCAGCAGTGGGTGCAGCAAGTCCCACACTAGTTTCCCACTAACTGCTAGGCCAGGGGGGCATTCTGGGGGTTCAATCCGTGAATCTTTGCCTTCATAGACCCGGAACCTATAAGTGTACCCTGACCTACTCTCACAGAGCTTGTACATTTTTATGCCATACCTTGCCCGCTTGCTGGGCAGGTACTGGCGGAATTTTAACCTCCCCTTGAAATGCACCAGGGACTCATCAATACAGATGTTTTCTTCTGGGGTGTACACTTCAGAAAACTTGGCGCTGAAGTGGTCAAGGATGGGTCTAATTTTGTAAAGCCGATCGAATGTCGGGTCACTTTGGGGAGGACACTGTGCATTATCGCTGTAATGCAAAAATTTCAATATCGACTCAAATCGATACCGGGTCATGGTGGCACTAAATACTGGAGTGTGGTACAAGACATCCGCACTCCAATACTGTCTCATTTCTGGTTTTTTAATAAGCCCCATGTGCAGCACAAGCCCCCAGAAAAATTTTATTTCTGACGCTGTTACTGGGGGCAACCTAGGGGTCTTGCGAATTGTGATGTGGGGTTCTGGGTAATGAACTGCTGGGCGTATAAATTTGTTTGGGCCACAATTAAATTTACTAAATCGTCACTGAAAAAGATTTTGAAAAAATCAATTTCTGTAAAGCCCGTGCAGTCAATTTGAATTCCAGAGTTTCCCACAAACTCTGGAATTTGGGGCTGATAAACGTCAGGGGGTGGGGTCCATGTGGGGTCACTCTGGGGGGCTGCCTCAGCAGTCGTTCTGGGGCGCCTCCTAGAGGGTCCCTCATCAGCGGATGATGATGATGATGAGGGGGTGGAGGAGTAGAGGAAAGTGGCGTCCTCTTCTCCTTCAGTGGCCGACTAGGTATCAGAGGCAAGGATGGCGTATGCCTCTTCTGCCGAGTACACTCGTTGGGATGATTGGGACATTTTTAGTTTATTGGGGTGTGATGGGTGAAACGTGTAAAACTTTATTTAGTGTGAGGGGGGTGTGTGTAGTGGTTTTACACGTGAAGGTGTTTTTAGTATTGACTTTGAATTAAAAAAAAAAAAAGGGGGGAGGGGGAATAAAAAAAAAAGGTCTTTTCAGTAATAAAAGTCTTCTAATAAATAAAAAAAAAAAAAAAAAAGTTTTTGCTGCAGTAAAAAGTTTTTACCGCACAAAAAAAAAAAGAGCAGATGTGATCAGTAATGGACACTACTGATCGGTGCTCAGTGCTTGCAAAATGCACGTACGCAGAACACGTGCAAAAACCTAAACTGACACTAACTGAAATTTATCTAACTACCACTAACTGTGGTTTTTTTTTTCACACAAGTAAAAAAAAAACCCAAAAAATATGCAGATGCTGCTTTTACAGCACGCACACACACACGCACACAGATGGTGTGTGAGTGCAGAAACTGTAGTGAAAAAATTCACTACAGTCCTCTGCAAACAGCACGTACGCAGATACAGTGCGTTCGTGCAAACACCTAAACTGACTCTAACTGAAATTTATCTATCTACCTCTGTGGTTTTGTTTTTTTTTCACACAAGTAAAAAAAAAAAAAAACCCAAAAAAGATGCAGATACTGCTTTTACAGCACGCACACACACACACACAGATGGTGTGTGGGTGCAGAAACTGTAGTGAAAAAATTCACTACAGTCCCCTGCAAACTGCACGTACGCAGATACAGTGCGTTCGTGCAAAAACCTACACTGACACTAACTGAAATGTATGTATATATATATATATATATGATAGATATATATATATATATATATATATGATATATATCTGACTGACACTACCTAGAGTTTCAAAAAATGTGCTAACACAGCACGCACGCACACAAACGTGTGTGCGTGCAAATACTGTAGTTAAAAAATTTACTACAGTATAAAAAAACTGAACACTGGCTAAAAATTTACTTATATCTATATATATATAGAGATATGGAGCTCTATGTATATTTATATAAAACCCTAACTGTACTTTCTTCTTTTTTGACCAAAAAAAAAGAGAAAAAAAAAAAAAAAAAGCACAAAAAATGATCCCCAGGTGCTGATCAGGCAGGTATGCACTGAAAAGCACTGGGCGGTCACAGCTCGCACGCAGAAAAAGCGGTACGGAGCTGTAAAATTGTTAAAAAGTTAAAAAAAATTACAAAAAACACACGGACCAAGTGGCGTCCGTAAAAAAAGGACGGGAGGGGGGGAGGGGGGGGGACAGGAGGGGACAGGGACAGAGGGTGGGTTAGGGATCTGTAACTTCTTCTTTTCTTCTGTTCTTCTTCTTTTCTTCTGTTCTTCTTCTGTTCTTCTTCTTTTCAGCAGTAAAAAAAATCAGATAGCAGTGGTGGTGCACCACAAGTTCCAGCAAGCCAACAGCACACAGATAAAGGACAGAACCTTCCAGCATGCAGTCTCCAGCTAGAATGGCTGCATGCAGGAAGGTTCTGCCCCTTCCTGTGCAGCTGTAGCGCTGCCATTGGCTGGAGCGTTGCTCCAGCCAATGGCAGCGCTGGCAGGGGACCCAAAACACAGGGGTCCCCTGCCTGACCTCGGGAAGGACAGGTGCTGACTAGTTCAGCACCTGTCACCTTCAGATGACCCTCCTCAGATCCCCCTGCAGCTCCGGTGGCTTCCGGGAGCTGCGATGGGCTGGCCTGTGAAAACCAGCCAATCGCAGCCACCGGAGATGCAGGGGGACGGAAATACCGCCCCCTGCCCTTAGGGAACATGGCTGCCTGCCGGGCAGTGCAGCCATGATACCCCGGTTCCCCGGCGATTACGCCCGGGGACCGCGTGACCGCCGCGCCGTAGCTCTACGGCGCTGGTCGGCAACTCACTTCCCGCAGCGCCGTACATGTACGGCGCTGGTCGGGAAGGGGTTAAATATACCCGCGCAAAGCAATGTTTTCTTACACTGCTACCCATTGTGTTTCCTCAAATTACCATGGCATTAACCTATAATTCAGGCCACCCTGAAATGAAGGACTTAACCCCCCCCCCCGTGTCCCATTAAACCACACCCCCTCCCACTCCGCAGCCAATAGGGATTGAAAAAATGAAGGTAAAAATCAATTTCTGTCAGCTGCATTGACTTTCTCTCTGCAACTGTGAACGTAGACCGGTAGAAATACTGAATTTTCCATATACCTCGACACAACGACAAACAGAAACATTAAATAAATAGATGAAATATACCCAGGTGAAGCCGGGTCTTTCTGCTAGTAGCGGATAAATTTTCGAATTCCCAAGACAGGCGCAGTAAAAGAGATGAAATGAGAAATATCACCAAGTCCTGGCACACGCGCGATCTCGCGAGATCTCGCACGGCTGACGAACGGAGAGCGTCAGCAGAGAGGAGGAGATGATGATACTTGAGAACAAATGGAGGAGCAGCGTGTGATGTAAGTAGGGAATCCTGTGAGGTGATAGATACAGTCCAACTGAGGTCATAAACAGAGGACATAAAAGAACAGGTTCCCGCCTACCAGCTGAGCAACTGCCCATACCCCTGAAGACGCTGGATCACAGCGAAACATGTCGGGGGGCAGTGTGTAAATGATTTTAGTTCAGGGTGAGAGACACTGCCAGTTTAAGAGGCAGAAGGGATAGTAAGGAAGGCGACTGGTTGCGACAGCGCTTGGAGTGATTAATAGCGTTATATTTCTCTGCTACAAAACCTTTAATAGGACACCTTTAGTCCAGACACTATACTATCATTAAGGCTCTGGGGGCTAATATTGATAGATGTTTGAAACTATACGAGCGCAGCATATACGGCCTGAGACCTGATACTCCAATATATGAGAGACATTGAAAGGCAAACGGTCTCTTTACCCTGTGAATTTTAATTATTCACATTTTTTTCATTTCTTTATACACTATAAATTGAGTTGATACTCGAGTGTTTTAGTTAGTAAACATTAAAGGTGAAGTTTTATAGGCCATTAGAAGTGGTGAGAATAAAAAATGCGTACAACGGCGTTAATACGCCAAATATATACTACATGTAATACAGACACACAGTGCACACAGATATGTCTGGGATGTGACATGTAATACACACACACAGTGCACACAGGTATGTCTGGAATGTGACATGTAATACACACACAGTGCACACAGGTATGTCTGGGATGTGACATGTAATACACACAGTGCACACAGGTATGTCTGGGATATGACATGTAATACACATACAGTGCACACAGGTATGTCTGGGATGTGACATGTAATACACACACACAGTGCACACAGGTATGTCTGGGATGTGACATGTAATACACACACACAGTGCACACAGGTATGTCTGGGATGTGACATGTAATACAGACACACAGTGCACACAGGTATGTCTGGGATGTGACATGTAATACACACACAGTGCACACAGGTATGTCTGGGATGTGACATGTAATACAGACACAGTGCACATAGGTATGTCTGGGATGTGACATGTAATACACACACACAGTGCACACAGGTATGTCTGGGATGTGACATGTAATACACACACACAGTGCACACAGGTATGTCTGGGATGTGACATGTAATACAGACACACAGTGCACACAGGTATGTCTGGGATGTGACATGTAATACAGACACACAGTGCACACAGGTATGTCTGGGATGTGACATGTAATACACACACAGTGCACACAGGTATTTCTGGGATGTGACATGTAATACACACACACAGTGCACACAGGTATGTCTGGGATGTGACATGTAATACAGACACACAGTGCACACAGGTATGTCTGGGATGTGACATGTAATACACACACACAGTGCACACAGGTATGTCTGGGATGTGACCTCATTCAGCGTGAACACAATAATCTGCTGTAAGCTTATTTTCCTTTTTTCTCATTAGATGTGCCAAATTTTTATTTTTGTGTGTATTAAACCCAAATTTCTGATTTGATTTGATTTTGCACTATTTTTTATTCATTGTTCACCCCTGCACATGTCTTGTTTCTCAACAATAGATTTGCCGGAGTGTTTATTATTGTACACACACCCATTTATCTGGAACCAGCAGAAGTTATGTCAGGATCGGCAGTCATTGCACCAGTTCTGCTGGTCCTGCCCCTGACTCTGGTGGCGAGGTGGTTGCCCGGGGTCAGGCTTCGTCCGCTATTTCGGCAGGCTCCTCCTCCAGCCGGCGGTCTCTGGCTGTGGATGCGCGTCCCAGGCAGGGGACGCGCGCGACGGTCATAGGGGCCCAGTCAGCTGGTTGGGTGGGGTCTGCTAGGTATTTAAGGCCCTCTGGTTTTTACCTAGCTGCCAGTGTTTGGAGTTTCCTTGCTACTACCTGGTTTGACATTCTTGCTCTGCAGTTTAGACTCTTTATGTTCTTTGACCCTTGGCGTGTTTTTGACTACTCTCTGCTTGCTGATTTTGTTCCTGACGTACTCCCCTTGTTTTGACGCGGCTACCTGACTACCCATTTGGTTCTTGTTTGTCTGTCTTGTTTGTCTTCCCATCCCCCGCACTTTTGCTAGTGTATTTCCAGTCTTCAGGTTGTCGGCTCAGGGGTTAGCCTGAGCGGGCAATAGGCAGGGAAAGGGGTTGGGATTAAGCTTAGGGATCACTTACCCCTTATCTGTGTATCCCAGCCCTGACAGAAACAGTGGCCCAAAAGAGGCCTGCAACCTACATACGTCCATCTACGTTCACTCCACCTATGGAGCCTATGTCAGCTGTGGTCGCACAGGTCCAGACCTTGACCAAGTTGGTTCAAGATCTGGCTATCCGCCTTCAGGTTCAGGAAGATATGCATGCTACGGCCCCGGTGCCACCCCTGGCCGTTCAGTCACCTGTACCTGAACCTAAGGTTCCCCTTCCTGACATTTTTTCGGGCGATCGTAAGAAATTTTTTTCATTTCGGGAAGGGTGTAAACTTTATTTTTCCTTACGACCTCGGTCCTCTGGGACAGAAGCGCAAAAGGTTGGGTTGGTTATGTCTCTCCTGCGGGGTGACCCGCAAAATTGGGCGCTTTCCTTACCTCCTGATTCACGTCTGCGTTCTTCTCTGGACAGTTTTTTTTCTGCACTGGGTCAGATTTATGATGAACCAGACCGACCTGCGTTAGCAGTTTCCCACTTGTTATCCCTCTGTCAGGGTAGACTAATGGCGGAAGAATATTGTGCTACGTTCAGACAGTACGTGACGGACTCGGGGTGGAACGATCAGGCCTTGAAAGACCTATTCATGACCGGCCTCTCAGACCAGGTAAAAGACTTGTTATTAGCTCATGCAGAACCAAAGACTCTTGACGAAGCTCGGCCGACCCTCAGTCCGGTCTCATCTCTACCTGGGCCTGAACCAATGGAGCTCGGCAGTATCACCCCAGAGCAGAGGAGGGAACATCGCCGGAAGAATCGACTATGTTTCTACTGTGGGAGTCCCGAACATCAGCTAGATGCCTGTCCCAAGAAGTCACAGCAGGAAAAACTTCTGCTCCTAGGCAGTTGTCGGGAGGACTGCCTAGGAGCTCAGGTACTCCCTAAAATTTCTAAAATGTTTTTGCCCTGCACTATTGAGGTCCAGTCAGCCTCATGTACAGGTCTGGCTTTTCTGGACTCGGGTGCAGCTGCTAATTTCATCGACTTGGATTTCGTGTCCCAGGTTTTGTCTTCCATGATTCCGTTGTCCCCTCCTATCCTAGTATCAAGTGTGGATATGACCCCATTGCGTGCTGGTTTGGTCAAATTCCGCACCCCCGAGATAAAATTGGTGGTGGGTGCACTACACATAGAATATTGTTCTTTTCTGGTTATGAGAAATTTGTCGGTGAACGTTATCCTGGGGATGACCTGGCTCCAGGAACATAATCCAGTTATTGACTGGGGTACACTGGATCTTGTTCGCTGGGGTCCTCAGTGTAAGGCCCATATGTCTCAGGTCTCACTCTGTACCACGACTGCATGTGATGCTGGGATCCCGGAGTTTATCTCTGATTTCGCAGATGTATTCTCCAAACCCCTGTCTCAAGTCCTTCCTCTTCATAGGGATTTTGACTGTAAGATAGATCTCTTGCCCAAAGTCAAGCTGCCTAAGGGTCGTATTTATAATCTGTCTGTATCTGAAAGAGAGTCGCTTAAGCAGTATATTGATGAAAGCTTGGCTATTGGGCATATTAGACCTTCTGAGTCCCCAACGGGGGCTGGGTTCTTTTTTGTGGAGAAAAAAGATGGTTGGTTAAGGTCGTGTATTGATTACCGCAAATTAAATAAAATCATGGTCAAGAACTCTGGACCTCTTCCACTTATTCCGGACCTTCTGAATCAGGTTTCTGGGGCCAATTGGTTCTGCAAATTAGATCTAAGGGGAGCGTATAATCTGATTCGGATTCGGGAAGGAGATGAGTGAAAGACTGCTTTTAACACCACTGGGGCACTTTGAATATCTTGTTATGCCTTTTGGTCTGAGTAATGCCCCGGCAGTCTTCCAAGGTTTTATGAATACCATTTTTCATGATATTATTGGGGTCTTTATGGTGGTCTATCTGGATGACATCCTGATTTTTTCTCCAGATCTGCCCACCCATCATGAACATCTTCGCCTTGTGTTGTCCCGGTTGCGAAAAAACTCTTTGTTCGCTAAGTTGGAAAAATGTATTTTTTGTGTGCAAAAGGTTTCCTTTCTGGGTTATGTGGTCACTCCTTCCGATGTACAGATGGATCCGTGTAAGGTTCAGGCGATAGCAGAGTGGGTCCGCCCCACTGACTTAAAATCCCTTCAACAGTTTCTAGGTTTTGCCAATTACTACAGAAACTTTATAAAAAACTTTTCCGTAATCGCCAAACCACTCACGGATCTTACCCACAAGGGGGCTGATCCTAGCAACTGGTCTCCTGCAGCATACTCTGCGTTTCAGGAGCTCAAGAAAGCCTTTTCTACAGCCCCTGTGTTGATTCAGCCTGATCTCTCTCAACCCTTCATTGTAGAGGTAGATGCTTCTGAGGTCGGTGTGGGGGCAGTATTATCTCAAGGGTCTTCTGCTCTCACAAACCTCGGGCCATGTGCATTTTTCTCCAAAAAATTCTCTTCATGTGAAAGAAATTATGATATTGGGAATCGCGAGCTCCTTGCCATCAAATGGGCTTTTGAAGTGTGGCGCCATTTTTTGGAGGGAGCTCTTCACCCAGTGACAGTGATCACAGACCATAAAAACCTGGTGTATCTTGATAATGCAAAACGTCTCAATGCTCGTCAGGCCAGATGGGCCTTGTTTTTCTCACGTTTTAATTTTGTTGTTACCTACCGATAGGGTACAAAAAATGTTAAAGCTGATGCTTTATCCCGGAGTTCCGGTATTCCTGAGGGTTCACAGTCTGAGTCTGGTAACATTTTACCTCCAGGTATTGTACTGGCAGCTGTCTCCTCTCACCTCTCTTCTCAAATTCTTGCTGAACAAAATTCTGCTCCTAAAGACCTTCCGGAAGGCAAATTGTTTGTTCCCATGTCTTGCCGTTTGAGAGTGTTAGAGGAGACACATTGTTCAGTGCTAGCAGGCCACCCAGGTGTTCGGGGAACATTAGAGTTACTGAAAAGAAATTGGTGGCCACGTATGCATACTGACGTTTATGCTTTTGTTCAGGCTTGTCAAGTCTGTGCGCGGGGAAAGATCCCCAGGAGACGTCCTGAGGGACCTCTTCTCCCGCTCCCAGTGCCAGACAAACCCTGGTCTAACATTTCCATGGACTTTGTTACCGATTTGCCACCATCCCAGGGGTGCACTGTCATTTGGGTGGTGGTGGATCGGTTCTCTAAAATGGGTCATTTCATTCCGTTGAGAAAACTGCCATCAGCGGAAGAATTGGCTGATCTGTTTATCCAGCATGTCGTTCGTCTCCATGGTATTCCTGATGAGGTGGTATCCGACAGGGGGGTACAATTTGTGGCTAAGTTTTGGCGAGCTTTCTGTTCGAAATTAGAAGTTAAATTGTCTTTTTCGTCTGCCTTTCACCCTGAAACCAATGAGCAGACGGAAAGGATGAATCAGGAGCTGATCCAGTACCTTCGTCTTTTTATCTCTGACTGTCAGCATCAGTGGGCCTCATATCTCCCACTAGCTGAATTTGCTATCAACAATCACACTAGTTCATCCACACTCACATCACCCTTTTACTGTAATTATGGTTTTCACCCCAGGTTTTCTTTCTCATCGTGTTCTGTTTCTGATACTCCTCGTGCAGAATCCATAACTAACCAACTGTGCACAGTGTGGTCACGAGTTCAGCAGAACTTGAAAAAATCACAAAGCCAAATGGTCCACCATTCCAGGAATAAACATACTGTCTCTGAAACTTTTGTTGTGGGAGATAAAGTCTTGTTGTCTACTAAAAACCTCAAATTGAAAGTCCCGTCTCTGAAATTTGCTCCTAGGTTCATCGGTCCTTTTGTCATAACTCATGTGTTTAATCCGGTATCTTTCAAGGTTGCGTTGCCCCCTGAATGGCGGGTCCACAATACTTTTCATAAAACTCTGCTAAAGCGCTATGTTGACCCTGTTGTACCCCTCCCTGACCCTCCCTCTCCGTCTGTTGTGGATGGAGATCTTGAGTATGAGGTGGAGAGGGTTCTGGACTCAAGGTTGGTGAGGAATTCCCTTCAGTACCTCATCCATTGGAAGGGATTCGGTCCAGAAGATAGATCTTGGGTCCCTGCTAGGGATGTGCATGCACCCCGCTTAGTGAGATTGTTTCACCAGAGTCATCCTTCTAAACCATCTCTGAGTTCTAAGGGTCCGGAGGCCCCTCCTGGAGGGGAAGGGGGGTACTGTCAGGACCGGCAGTCATTGCACCCGTTCTGCTGGTCCTGCCCGACTCTGGTGGCGAGGTGGTTGCCCGGGTCAGGCTTCGTCCACTATTTCGGCAGGCTCCTCCTCCAGCCGGTGGTCTCTGGCTGTGGATGCGCGTCCCAGGCAGGGGACGCGCGCGACGGTCATAGGGGCCAGGGACGTGGCTGGTGCACACTCTCGCTCGCGGCCTGTTACTGGTCGCCGGAAAACGCAAGCAATATAGTGTTTGTTTATTTTCTGTTTATTTGGTATCTCAGGAGTTAAGTTTTAGTTCTTGCTTTCTCCTCCCAGTCAGCTGCTTGGGTGGGGTCTGCTAGGTATTTAAGGCCCTCTGGTTTTTACCTAGCTGCCAGTGTTTGGAGTTCCTTGCCACTACCTGGTTTGCTATTTTTTGCTCTGCAGTTTTGACTCGATGTTCTTTGACCCTTGGCGTGTTTTTGACTACTCTCTGCTTGTTGATTTTGTTCCTGACGTACTCTC
Organism: Rhinella marina; assembly: GCA_900303285.1. Taxonomy (NCBI): domain Eukaryota; kingdom Metazoa; phylum Chordata; class Amphibia; order Anura; family Bufonidae; genus Rhinella; species Rhinella marina. The sequence goes on from ONZH01030218.1 coordinate 10,800, forward strand.
CTGGTTTTGACGCGGCTACCTGACTACCCATTTGGTTCTTGTTTGTCTGTCTTGTTTGTCTTCCCATCCCCCGCACTTTTGCTAGTGTATTTCCAGTCTTCAGGTTGTCGGCTCAGGGGTTAGCCTGAGCGGGCAATAGGCAGGGAAAGGGGAAAGTTGGGATTAAGCTTAGGGATCACTTACCCCTTATCTGTGTATCCCAGCCCTGACAAGTTACTTACTGTACCTTAGGCTACTTTCACACTAGCGGCAGGCCTGATCCGGCAGGTGAAGGGTGCTGCCGGATCAGTACTGCCGCAGCGACATGTGTGGAGCCGGAACCGCGCTCCGGCCCCACACATGTCACACAGTACATACATACATCCACACATATACACAGACAAATACACATACATACATACTTACATGCTCCCGGCAGGTCTTCAGAGCGATGGAGAAGCAGGACGGCTCACACAGGTGACGATTCCCCACAGCGCCCTCTGCTGGGCGCCTGGTGGAATTGTCACCTGTGCGCGCCGTCCTGTCCCTCCGACGCTCTGAAGACCTGCCAGGGTGCATGTAAGTATGTATGTGTGTTTGTATGTGTATATGTGTGTGTATGTTTATGTGTATGTCTATGTCTGTATGTGTGTATGTGTAGCCGGATCCGTCATGAACTCCATTGAAAGTCAATGGAGGGCGGATCCGGTTACCATTGTGGTCACACCAGACGGATCCACCCCCATTGACTTGCATTGGGGGTCATTCCGGATCCGTCTTGGTGCGGATGCCTGGACCGGAGAGCAAACGCAGCATGCTGCGGTTTGTTCTCCGGTCTGAAGACGGAACGGAATGCTTTCAGGAGCATTCCTTTGTCTTCCGTTCAGTTTTGTCCCCATTGACAATGAATGGGGACAAAACCGAAGCGTTTTATTCCCGTATTGAGCCCCTATGACGGAACTCAATACCGGAATTTTAAAACGCTAGTGTGAAAGTAGCCTAACATGAGCAAGCCGGGTTTAGTCCTGGCAATTGGCCTTGGTGCTAATCTTTTTGTTGCATGGAGCCACCTGAATCAACCTCCAGCAAGGACCCCTCAACAACATGGTTATATATGGTGCCTCCTAGGCACAGTCAGCCCCAATAATCTGAGTGTGCCTATACTTTTTATTATGTATGGCCCCCTGAGGTCTCTGTTGGGGGCCAATATCTTAAAGAACAACAAAAATGTTTATTCTCTGACCTGTTAGAAAGGTGCATGATATAATCTGTAGTGATTGTCATTTTCTTATCAGTGACTGTTTCTGTGCGTAAAAACCTCTCTTCTTATTGTAGCTGGGTCATGTGACCAACTCCCTGACCTCCAACTGACCCAGGACAGGGAGCCAGTAACTGCTCTATTCATTCCTATGGGAGCCTCACTTTCAGTCTCATAGGAATACATAGAGAATTAGACTTCCTGTCCACACATAAGTCTATGTGTGAGTTGGTGGGTCTAATTGCTGGTCACATGACACAGATAAGAAACTTCAGGATGATAGAAGTCAAAAATTCAGACACTGGTAAGAAAATGACATTCACTACAGATTACATCATGTACATTTCTAGCAGGACATGGAATAATTTTTTTGTCAGGAGTTCTTCTTTAAGTAATATCAATGACAAATTGACTAGTACTTGAGTATTAACCCTGATACTTGGATTCTCCTGTCTATGCTCAGTACTGTCAATATATGTCCAGATTACTGGTGATCTGTCTGTCCCAGCTGTTCTGTGCCTTGGAACTGGAAGGTGCAGTCATGGGTGAGGATACAGGACTCTCAAACTCTGTGGAGATCTTTCTTCAGAAAACAAACATCATCCAAAATTACCTGTAGGGCCAGGATGGAGGTAAGGTAAGGGTAGTCACCTGCCTGCGGTGCCACCTCCCTACCCATAAGGGAGGGGCACAATCAAGCTTGTATATGCAGCCATTCAGCCTCATAGGCCTCAGACTGAATGAAGCCTATGAGGCAGTAGAATGGTGCAAGAGGTCACCATAACATCACCATGAGCTTTTGAACCAGGCCTTGCATGATCACATCATCGTGAAAAGCACCAATCAACAGGAGGAATATATATATATATATATATATATATATATATTATATTATATATATATATCTGGTGGCACTACAGAGTGGGGCATTATCTACTGGGGGTACCATGGAAGCAGGTACTGGTGGCGGGGGGGCATTACCTACTAAGGGCACCTAGAGGGGGGCATTATCTGTACCTGTTGGCATTACAGAGGGGCATTATCTACTGGGGAAACGAGGAAGGGGGGGGGGGCATTATATATAACTGGCACTACAGAGGGGGGAATTATATATACCTGGCACTACAGAGGGTGGCATTATATACTGGTACTACAGGGATCTGCATTATGATCACATTTTCAAGCACCTAGCTCCATCCACTGACATGTAGAGGAACATAAAAGCCAGACTGAAGGCAAAGTTTTTTTAGCTAGCTGAAACCTCAAAACTTGGAATAAGTCGCATGGCAAGATTACACAATGCCACCAGTTCATCAACGTGCCAGTATTCCCACTTGTCGTAAACTGAGAGGGACAGAATCCATGAACTGAGAGAACTTGGTTTACAACTCTGGCAGAAGGCTACATGCCTAAGCCGTGATGTCGACACTGTTCAATGTTGCGTGTCCAGTTGGTTGGGAGAAGAATGATGAACTGCAATGACAGCAGGAGGGGCACAGAGGAGAACCTCTGCATGGACGGATCATGTTATTAGGAGAATGGTGCACAGTGATCTGTTCTGTACTGCAAGTGAAAGTGGATGGCAAACAGTGTCTACACAAACCAATAAAAGTTGTTTGCTCGTCACTAAGCTACAAGCCAGACCTCCAACTACAGTGACCTCATGCCACCACTCTCAAACACTATTATGGTGCATAGCAAAACGGCAAAGGAGGCTGGAATGGAGGTCTGTCTTCGGTAATGAGTCCCACATTTGTCTTGGATGCAATGATAGCCTGTGATTGGTCTGGGGACCACATTAGCAACACCACGAAGAGGCCTTCAAAAGGTAACATCACACCATTCCTATTCCCAGGATTAAAGGGTTTCTGTCGCCAAGTTTGTCCCTATTAAACAGGATAACATTCTCAATGTGCCAATGTCACCTGATTCTAAGCCTGCTATTTATTTTCTTCTCAGTATCCCCGTTTTTCTGTAATTTAACCTTTTATCATATGATAATTAGCCAGTAGGAGCCGGGGGGCGTTGCCTCTGCTCCTAGATGCTCAGTTTGCCCACCTCAATCCACGCCCTTTTCTTCTGAGTGACAGGGCGAGGCCAGCGTTCGTGTCCTCAGGCGGGCCCTGTCTGCCGTCTTGCGTCTGCGCCATCCCGCTCAGTATTCGGCACAGGCGCAGTGAGTGAGCTAAGCTTGCCGGCTCCCTCATGTCACGGCGAGCCTGGCGTCGCGCCTCATCCTTACTGCGCCGCCGCTCTCCCGTGTCTAACTCTGAACAGGTTGTTTCCCGTAGCAACCAGGTTACTGGAGGACCCAGCGACGCCTGCTTCACAAGCACAGCCGGCTTCCTCCATCCCCTGGACAACAAGCAGCAGGGGAGCTGAGCGCCGACGCCCATTAGTCAGTGCTTTTATGTTTCAAGTTTCTGAGTTGGGTCACGTGACGCTGGCCACATCACATGACCCATCCCCTGGGCCTATTTAAAGGGAACCTGTCATCAACTTTGTGCTGCCCATACTAACGGCAGAATAAAGTACAGACAGGTGAGTTGATTTCAGCAGTCTGTCATTTATAAGTTAAAAGTAAGTGGTTGCCGAGAACCAACATCAACAAACATTGCATCACAGGCCTGGAAAAGAGTCAAATCTTCATTAGAAGAGTCCTGGTTATTTATGAATTCCTGCTCTCCTGCCTATCTGCTAATGATTAACAGTCTTCTACCTAGTTTTCTCCCTTTCTCTCTAGGAGAGAACTGTCAATCATCAGCAGGTGGATGGGAGAGCAGGAGATTATGAATATCCAGGACTCTTCTCAGGTAGATATGACTCTTTTCAAGGCCTGGGCTGCAATGATTATGGTGCTGGTTCTCGGCAACCACTTACTTTTAGCTCATGAGTGACACACCGCTGAAATTAGTTCGTCTACCACTACTTTATATTGCCCTCGGTATGGTCAGCATAAAGTTGATGACAGGTTCCCTTTAAGCAGGCAGCCTGTGTTTGGTCTTTTCCAGCAGTGCTAGTGGTTTTGTGAGTGATTGGTTTCAGCGTTTATCGGACTTCGGCTTTTAGACTTTGGACTTCGCCTTCTGTTTATCCTCTGGTATTTGACGTGACCTCCTGATACGACCCTTGACTAGTCTGACCCTTCTTTGTTGTGTGTGTTCTGTCTGTGTTAGTTATTCCCTTCCCTTTATACCCCTGCACTTTCGTAGGTCAGGGCTTGTCGACCAGTTACGCGCCGTTGTTTAGGACAGGCCGTGTAAGTAGGCAGGGACAGCGGTTGGGGATACAGACAGGGCTCACTACTTCCCCTCCCCTTCGTGACACCTCACTGTGCCTGCACGGGACGGCGCAGGAGCGATACAGCAGACAGGGCCAGCCTAAGGAGATGAACGCTGGCCTGGCCCTGTCACTCAGGAAGAAAAGGGTGTGGATTGAGGTTGGCAAACGGAGCCTCTAGGAGCAGGGGCAACACCCCTCCTTCTCCTAGCGGCTAATTAGCATATGATAAAAGGTTAAATTACAGAAAAACGGGGACACTGAAAATAAAATAAATAGCAGACTTAGAATCAGGTGACACTGGCACATTGAGAATGTTATCCTGTTTAATAGGGACAAACGTGGTGACAGAAAACCTTTAAGATGTGCGGTGGCATAATGTATGATAGCTGAACCCCTTTAGCCTATATTTTAGGTACAATAACAGCTCAGTGTAACATTGATTCAGGAAAAATGAGCTGTCTTTGAGCTAGAAGTTTCTTTTGGGTGTATTCCGTCAGGTGTAAAGTGAATGACACACCTGCAACCCCGGACTGACGCCTCTAGGGACATAGTCCGCCTGTCGAAACGAGAGGAAAAATATCATTACTAAGAAATGTTAGATCAATCCTTGACAGAGAGCCTACAGGGGCAGTTACAGAAGAACTGCTGTAGAGTAAGATGTAGGTGTCTTCACAATTCCACCAAATTATGAGCCCCTGTCCAATTGTGATTTGAGGGAGCAATGTATTTGTCAAAGGGTCTAAAGCAGTGTTATAGTGGCCCAAGAGAATAAGAAGAGCAGCCAGAAGAGACGCTGTCTTACCCATTATGCCCTCTGTGCAAAGGTGTAGCTAGGCTTTCCTGCATTTAGGGAAAAGATTCAGTATGGCATTTATTATCTTTTAGCGCCTGAAAACAGGTGTAAAAGAGGAGCAAAAACTACTCCAGTCAGGGGGCCAAGTAGTTTTTATTCCAGGTGCAAGGACTGCCGGAGGTGTTCCTAATTCATAGGGCTAATTCTGCGGCAGTGCATAGGGGGAACCAATATCTGCGCAGAAAGCCGGTCCGTGTTAATAACCCCCAATATGTTCACACAATAAAATCTATCATATCGTACTCAATGGTACTAGAGATGAGCGAATCTTCAACGAATTTTTAAAAAGATTCGCCTCAGATAAGATTTGCTTTGGTCCAAGTTGCGTTAAAAAATATTCGTGGGGGGGGCGTGGCTAGCCATGGCGGAGTGAAGAAGCGTTTTTGCAGAGCTCCTCCGTCCATCTGCCTTTACCCAAGTGAACCCACAGCTACCATGGGGAAATCTACCAGAAAGGGTAGAGCCAGACCATCGGCTCCCCTCTCTGCATCGCAAGGGGATCTTAGCTCCTTCTTCCTGCGGCCACAAGACCTAGAAAGCAGCCAGGATCTTGGACCGGCTGAACGCGGGAACGGCCTGCATGATGGCGGCGGGAGCAGCCGCGTGTCACCTATCCCTCCCTCCTCTCCCACTCGCTCGGCGGATACATCCCCGGATCCGGCCATCCACAGGCGAACCTCGGGGCGTACGCACTCAGCTCCTCCCGCACCGGACCGCGGATCAACCCCTCCACCTGTCTCCGCTCACCTAGAGCGGGAGGCGCCTACGACGCCTATTGCAACCCAACATGGCGGCGGCCCGTCACAAGCCCTGGAGCCGCATGTGCCTGCCGGCATTCCTACAACCGCTGACTGTGCGGTATGCCCAGCGGAAGCCTCCTCACTACTACAGGCAAGTCCCTTGCTTCTTTCCCAGTCTCCACCTGGGTCCCCTGCCGCTCGTCGCGCTCTTCCAGTGGCGCCTTCACATAAGGCCTTTATCCTGAGACCCAATGCCTCTGCCTTTAACCCCCTGCAGGCTCCAACAATAGGGGCCACTTCCATAAATCCACCTCAGGAATCTGCTTTGGGGACACCTTGCAGACCGCCCCCTTGCTCCTGGGGCCAGAACTCTCCTCCTAATCTGCAGCCTGCTCAGATGGACCGAGTGCGGGGCCCTCTATCCCCTCCAGATTCCCCCATCTCTTCACTGGCGGCCTCACCACAATGGTCCACTGGATCTTCATCCTGGGAGGGCCGTAGAGGGACTCGTACTGACTATCAACGTGCCCCTGCCCAGCTGCCTACTTCTGCCTCCAAAGCTGTCAATACAGCCCCCCCCTCTCTCAGCAGCACCTGAACACGTTCTGCCCGCTGTCACAGACGAAGCCAGGCCATCTACTGTGGCGGATCTGCGCCAGTTGATTTGCTCTCTACCCACCAAAGAGGACCTCTCAATTTTTGCGTCCCAAATACTCCAAGAATGTAAGCAAGAATTCGCTCAATATAGAGCTGAACTCACTACTCTAACTGGGCGAGTGGACACTATCTCTCAGGATCATTCAGGACTTCACGCAAATGTGAAGGCTCTCCAGGATATTACTCAAGCGCAAGGGACTCAAATACACAATCTTCAACAGCATCTAGATGACCTTGAGAATCGCGGGCGCCGCAACAACATCCGTGTCCGGGGAATACCTGAAACTGTGGCGTCTGCTGATCTCCTGCCGGCTCTCCTCACTATTTTCAATGACTTACTGGAGCGACCACGCTCCTCCCGTATTGAGATAGATAGAGCCCACCGGGCCTTGCGCCCCCCTCCTCCAGAGGGCTCACCGCCTCGGGACGTCATATGTCGGATCCATTTCTACGCCATCAAGGAGCGAATCCTTTTTCAGGCTCGGCAGCATTCATCTCTTTCATTTGCGGGATCGTCCATAATGATTCTACAAGATCTGTCCCGGTATACTTTAGCACAAAGAGCGGCACTGAAACCTGTCTTAACCGTGCTTCGTGACGAAGGGATTCCCTATCGTTGGGGTTTCCCCTTTGCTCTAATAGCTGGCCACAGGGGCCGCTCAGCCACCCTCAGGAGCGTCACTGACTTGCCTGGATTTCTTCGAGAGCTCGATCTACCTCCCATGGACTTGGGCCCATGGCCCTCCTTTGTGCCCTCTAACCCTCCTCTCCCGCGGGGACTGCCGGACTCCCAACATTCTTCACGGAGCTCTCAGGGTCTCCCATCCCGCACTCCTCGGAATCGTCGTAGGCGTCCAGAAGACCCCGTCCGGAATTCCCAAGCTACTCGTCCAGTCCGCTGATATGTATCTTTTTGCTCTGATTTTCTTGTTTCTCTATATTCTTAGCTAGCTGCTTTTCTTATGTTCCCCTTACTCATTAGCACTAGCTGTGGGTTTTTACTGTTACTGGTTCTATTTTTTTATTCCTCCTCAGTCTCATTGCAGGGACGGCAGTCGGAACTCTGCTGTTTGGCTGACACCTTACCCGAATAGGTAGAGACACTCTCTTGGGGGCTCATATCTCCCGAGTGACCGTCTCTTTGGACCACTTGGTCCCCTCCTTTTGCGTTTTCTGTCTTTTATATCTTTCTGTACCCCTTTAGATTTGGGGCCTTTCCCCCTCACCTTACCTCCCCTCTCTCTTGTCTTCCTCTTCTTTCTGTTTCTGCCCTCACCTCCTCCCTTGTGTGTCCTGTCATGTCCTCCCTTAAAATCGTATCATTCAATGCAAAAGGTTTGAACACACCGCAAAAACGAACCCAGGTGCTCCATCACTTTCACCGTCAGAAAGTACACATCATATGCTTTCAGGAAACCCATTTTAAAGAGGGCTCTACCCCGGGCCTCCGTCATCGTCACTACACCACCTGGTATGCTGCCAATAATCAACACAACAAATCTAAAGGGGTTGCCATAGCAATCCACAAGTCTTTGCCTTTTCAGCTGCTTGATTGTGTGGTGGATACTGAGGCCCGGTATCTAATCCTGTCTATTAGTATAGGCGGGAGGGAATTCACAATTCTAAATGTATATGCTCCTAACCACAACCAGGTCGCCTTCCTGGTCAATCTAGTTGATAGGGCCCTCCCCCATCTGAAAGGCTCTGTGATCCTTTGTGGGGACCTGAACCTTACTCTAGACCCCACTCTAGATAATTCTTCAGGCCGAGCTTCTCTATCTTATGGGGCGATCAAAAAGGTCAAAAAAGCTTTCCTACAACTGCAACTCTGCGACCCATGGCGCCTACAACACCCTACAGATAGGGATTATTCCTTCTTCTCACCCCCACATTCTTCTTACAGCCGTATAGACTACATCCTCCTGCAACATCATGCTCTGTCTTGGTTGGACTCTAAAACAGTGATCCCAAGACATTGGAAATCACCTACACCCCCAACTCTAGAAGAATGGTTTGAAGAGGTTATGCTCTTCCAAAGAATGGAAGAATTGATTGCACATACTCCTTATAAGTTCTCCCTTTTCCTCAAGGTTTGGGAGCCTTGGGAGACTTATCGGAGCTCGGGTTCTTACAGAAATGCTTGACACTGATTTCTTAGTTCATCTATACGCCTTGTCCTTACCACGTCCCTCCTCCCCCCCCCTCTTTTTCCTTATCTGTTTCTTCTTCTTCCCATGTTTTTCCTACCTTCCCTCTAGAGATCTGCGGCGCTATTATCTTCCCTAGCCTCGCTTCATTCCAAATTTTGATGTAATTACTCCAGACTCTGGATAAGTTTTATCATTGAGACACATCACACTGTTGGTTTCATTTGCCAATATCTGTTTTATTTGTACTGCTCTGTACATTGTATATGTTTAACAAATAATGTTCTTATATAAAACCAAATAAACATTTGAATTTGAAAAAAAAAAAAATATTCGTGTTCGGAGGATGGTCCGTAATGATTTGGCACCTCTTCCGTCACCGCTGATGGGCTTGTTGCCGGACCAGGGGGGGGATATGGAAGTCTCTATCGCATATTAAATTAGGGGAGTCTGTGGCCAACAAGTGAGATATTCCCGAAGTCAATTAGGGAATCCCTTACTTTCTTTTTAACAAATGCACATTTTAAATCAGAATGTAAGAAGGCACTTAAAACATATTCTATTCAAAGATCTCTTACATCATTCGAGAAACTCATTACAACATCAATTCCCAAACAAAGGAAGGTTTCGGCGCTTTCTGTGATGCTGGGGGATCAGGGTGCTGTCCTGAAACCACCATATTTGGAAGAATGGGAAAAGGAGCTTGGGATGGTGCTGTCGGATCAAGAGGCAAAGAGGATATTGGGGTCGTCCCGTGGATTCTCACCATGTGTGCGCCTTCAAGAGAACCACTTTAAACTTCTGTCTAGATGGTACAGAATGCCTGAGTTCCTTTATAGGAGAGGCTTGTTGGCGTCCCCGCGGTGCTGGAGGTGCGGAGGGGGTGAGGGGTCTCTGTCTCATATATGATGGTCTTGCCATCTGATTACATCATACTGGGAGGGGATATGTGAGGGGTTTAGAAAACTTACTACACCAGACTTCCAGATTACCCTGGATATGATTGTCTTTGCTAGACCAACTAAAGAATATAAACCTGGTCACACACCTTCTAGCGGCGGCAAAAGCCCTAATCCCGCTCCATTGGTTAGATACACAACCACCTTCAGTTGGAGAATGGAAGGCTTAGGTCACTTTCACACTTGTGTTTGCAGGATCCGTTTGTGAGATCCTGAACTGATCAGTTTTGTCCTAATGCATTCTGAATGAAAAAAGGATCTGTTCAGAATTCATCAGTTTTGCTTCAGTTCAGTCTCCATTCCGTTTTGGCAGCGAACACTAAAACGCTGCTTGCTGCGTTTTGGTGTCCGCGTGAAGAAACTGATCCAAACGGATCCATCATGACTCGCAATGTAAGTCAATGGGGACGGATCCGTTTTCTCAGACACAATAGAAAACGGATCCGTCCCCCATTGACTTTCAATGGCGTTCAAGACGGATTCTTCTTTGCTATGTAAAAGATAATATAAACGGATCTGTTCAGAACGGATGCAGACGGTTGTATTATCATGACGGATCTCACAAACAGATCCTGCAAACGCAAGTGTGAAAGTAGCCTAAGGTCAATCAAATATACCAATTTGAAGAGATGACTCGTTGGCTAAACAGGAGTCATGAATGATTCCTGCGGGTGTGGCAGCCTTGGACTAAGATAGCAAATACTTTATAGTATCTATACGTTACAGTACGTCTACCTTCCTCTTTTCCATTTTTAGGATATACATTACAAATCACTGATGCCAATGATAGGAGCTACCCCCCCCCTCCCCAATTTTACTAAGGCTACTTTCACACTTGCGTTTGGATGGATCCACACGCAATGCGCTTGCGAACGGATCCGTACGCAAATGCATTCGTTCGAATCCGATCGGAGCGGATCCGCATTGCCTATCTTTTACATAGGCAAAACGGATCCGTTCTGATCTCCATTGAAAGTTCCATAGGGAACGGATCCGCTCCCATTGACTTGCATTGGAGTGGAGACGGATCCGCCTCCATTCCGCTCGGTCAAGCGGACACCAAAGTGCTGCATGCAGGGTTTTGGTGTCCGCATCTAGAGCGGAATGGCGGCGGAACGGAGGCAAACTGATGCATTCTGAACGGATCCTTATCCATTCAGAATGCATTAGGGGCAAACGGTTCCGTTCAGGACCGTTTAGAGACCCTGGGACGGATCTCACAAACGGATCCTGCTGACGCAGGTGTGAAAGTAGCCTAAGTTTTTGTTCTTGTCCTTTGACTTCTGTCTTTGTATGTTTATTTTTCCCTGTCTGGTAACTATTTCTTACTCTCTATGCATTTGTAAATCTCTATTAGAGAAAACAGTACAGGCACTGGGCTATCCAATCTTGCCAAGGATATAACTTCTAAATAGCTACTAGACTGGATAGTCATAATAAATACACATGTCCTAAAGCTAAAATGAAAAAAGTGTTGTATCTTGAGTTATGGACTGAACACTTACCTGTTTTCTGTATAATGCATGTACTGTCATACATCTTATTTGGTTCTGAGAACTATATGTTACTTGTACTTTATGAAAACCAAAAATGAAGAATTAAAAAAAAAAAAGAAATTTGTATGTTCTGCGAACATTCCTGAGAATATGTACGTATGAGTGTACAAAGTGCGTACGAAGCTTTAGCGTATTATTGTCTTGCGGTTACGTCATACACACGCACGACGCTGGGCCCGCACAAATACATAGGGCCGAACATACAGTAAAAGTACACTACTTAACTGAATCGGATGCGTAGGTAGTGTTAGCGTACAAAGATTTAAAGTGTTTCTGTCACCAGTTTTTTCGGTATGAATCAGGCTGACATTAGAGATGTGCTAATGTCACCTGATTCCAAATATATATCTGTTTTATTTACTGGTGCCCCCATTTTTATATAAAAAGAACTTTTATTTTATGCTAATAAGGCTCCTAGGTGCAAGGGGCGTTACCCCTGCTCCTAGAGGCTCTGATGATTGACAGGACCAGGCAGAGAAGAAACACTTCATTCACCATAGCTTTTAAGGACCTTCAATGATGTCATGACCATGTGATCAGTCACATGGTTTAGGAGGAGATAGGCTGTTTGTGTGATCCTAACCATGTGACTGATCACATGGTCATAACATAAGGACCATGAAGGTCCTTAAAAGCTATGGTGAATGGAGTGTTTCTTCTCTGCCTGGTCCTGTCAATCAACAGAGCCTCTAGGAGCAGGGGTAACGCCCCTTGCACCTAGAGGCCTTATTAGCATAAAATAAAAGTTCATTTTATATAAAAATGGGGGCACCAGTAAATAAAACAGATATATATTTGGAATCAGGTGACATTAGCACATCTCTAATGTCAGCCTGATTCATACCGAAAAAACTGGTGACAGAAACCCTTTAAGAAGGTTCGTACGAAGCAAATCTGAAAAGATTCGGATTCGCTTCGGTGCAGGAAATAACGAAGATTCGTAATGAATATACGATGTGGTGAATAGATTTGCTCATCTCTAAATGGTACCAATGCAACTTGCGATTAATGAAAGAACCAACTGGTCCTACCGCATCCAGGGTTTCGCCGGCGTGTCAGCGTGATGTCCGCTGGAACCAGAACGAGTTCGCTGTGGTGGTAGAGCATTTCAATGGCGCAGCAAAAGATGCGGACAGCACGCCGTGTGCCATGCGCATCCGTAGTTCAGTTCCGTGGCCCCGTAAGAAAGATAGAGCCTGTGTCCTATTCTTGTCCACAATTGCAGAGAAGAATAGTAATAGTCATGGTGCCGGCCATGGATTTTTCGGAACGCACACAGTCGTTATCTGTGTTTTGCGGATCCTGAATGAGCCCTGACTCTGCTGCTCGTGCTACGACTCGCAGTGGGTGAGACCGCATCTCCAAACATAAAGCCACCGAAAAAAAAAAACTGCACTCCCTGTCCCATATCATTTCATCAGTGCCAATCACCATGTTACACAGCCTCAGTTCCAGGTATTAGAACATGTGCCGCCTCCTAGAAGAGGAGGAAATCACACCCAGATTCTTAAAAAACGTGAGGTCTACTGGATACCTGAACTTAAAACACTGGATGAAACTGCGGTTTTGATTTATGTGTATAGAATGTTACCTTACAGCCGAGCCCCTGCTATATGGCCGCCGAAAATAACCGAGCCCCTGCCATCGAAATGAATGGGAGCAGTGGCCGCGCATGCGCGGTGCGCTCCCATTCATTTCTATGGGAGCAGCGGGGGAGCTGCGCCTGATGGTGGCCGGGGTCCTCCAGGCACATCGCTCCCCACTCCGTTCTCGATATAGGTGCGGGTCTCAGACAATGGTAATCTTAGCGATATGCCCCCATTGTCTATGATGGGAATACCCCCTTTAACCCTATCTGTGCCGCAGTCAGCGCTGACCGCGGCATGCGTGGGGTTTGTGTAGGGAGGTAGCTCCCCCTCCTCATTGGGGACCCGGTGGAATCGTGCTGCCTTCCATGGAAGCCTGTGAGAGCCAGCCCCCTAGGTGTCACAGGCAAGCTGGATGCAAGTGTACTACACCGGTAATACACTGACAGCCAATGCATTACAATAAAGATGTATTGTAAAGCGTTGTAGAAGGGGATCAGACCCCCAAAAGTTGAAGTCCCAAAGTCATACAAAAAAAAAAGTTAAAAAAATTAAATATCTGTTTTACACAATAAAAAAATAAAAGTTCAAAGTAACAAAAATAATTAAGTTATAAAAAATTGTAAAAAAAAGGAAAAAAAGAAAAGTATATGTATTAGACATAACTTCTGTGAGGGGGCACAAATCTGGACATAACTACTGTGAGGGGGCACATATCTGGATATAACTACTGTGAGGGGCACATATCTGGACATAACTATTGTGAGGGGCACATATCTGAACATAACTACTGTGCGGGGCACACATCTGAACATAACTACTGTCAGGGGCACATATCTGAACATAACTACTGTGCGGGGCACATATCTGAACATAACTACTGTGCGGGGCACATATCTGAACATAACTACTGTCAGGGGCACATATCTGAACATAACTACTGTCAGGGGCACATATCTGGACATAACTACTGTGAGGGGCACATATCTGGATATAACTACTGTGAGGGGCACATATCTGGATATAACTACTGTGAGGGGCACATATCTGGACATAACTACTGTGAGGGGCACATATCTGGACATAACTACTGTGAGGGGCACATATCTGGATATAACTACTGTGAGGGGGCACATATCTGGGCATAACTACTGTGAGGGGCACATATCTGGATATAACTACTGTGAGGGGGCACATATCTGGATATAACTACTGTGAGGGGGTACATATCTGGACATAACTACTGTGAGGGGCACATATCTGGATATAACTACTGTGAGGGGGCACATATCAGGATATAACTACTGTGAGGGGGTACATATCTGGACATAACTACTGTGAGGGGCACATATCTGGATATAACTACTGTGAGGGGCACATATCTGGACATAACTACTGTGAGGGGCACATATCTGAACATAACTACTGTGCGGGGCACATATCTGAACATAACTACTGTGCGGGGCACATATCTGAACATAACTACTGTCAGGGGCACATATCTGGACATAACTACTGTGAGGGGCACATATCTGGATATAACTACTGTGAGGGGCACATATCTGAACATAACTACTGTGAGGGGCACATATCTGGATATAACTACTGTGAGGGGCACATATCTGGACATAACTACTGTGAGGGGCACATATCTGAACATAACTACTGTGCGGGGCACATATCTGAACATAACTACTGTGCGGGGCACATATCTGAACATAACTACTGTCAGGGGCACATATCTGGACATAACTACTGTGAGGGGCACATATCTGGATATAACTACTGTGAGGGGCACATATCTGGACATAACTATTGTGAGGGGCACATATCTGGATATAACTACTGTGAGGGGCACATATCTGGACATAACTACTGTGAGGGGCACATATCTGGATATAACTACTGTGAGGGGGCACATATCTGGGCATAACTACTGTGAGGGGCACATATCTGGATATAACTACTGTGAGGGGGCACATATCTGAATATAACTACTGTGAGGGGGCACATATCTGGGTATAACTACTGTGAGGGGCACATATCTGGATATAACTACTGTGAGGGGCATATATCTGGACATAACTGCTGTGAGGGGCACATATCTGGGCATAATCTGTGAGGGGGCACAATGTGGGTATTAATACTGTGAGAGGGCACATATCTGGGCGAATTACTGTGAGGGGGCACATATCTGGGCTAACTACTGTGAGGGGGCATAAATCTGGACATAACTACTGTGAGGGGGCATAAATCTGGACATAACTACTGTGAGGGGGCACATATCTGGACATAACTACAGTGAGTGGGCACATATCTGGATATAACTACTGTGAGGGGGCACATATCTGGGCATAACTACAGTGAGGGGCACATATCTGGATATAACTACAGTGAGGGGGCACATATCTGGACATAACTACTGTGAGGGGGCACATATCTGGACATAACTACTGTGAGGGGGCACATATCTGGACATAACTATTGTGAGGGGGAACATATCTGGGCTAACTACTGTGAGGGGGTACATATCTGGATATAACTACTGTGAAGGGTCACATAGCTGGACATAACTACTGTGAGGGGGCACATATCTGAGCATAACTATTGTGAGGGGCAAATACCTGGGCATAAGTACTGTGAGGGGCACATATCTGGGCATAACTACTGTGTAGGGGGCACATATCTGTCCTAACTACTGTGATGGGCACATATCTGGGCATAACTACTGTGAAGGGGGCACATATCTGGGCCTAACTACTGTGAAGGGGGCTCATATCTGTCCTAACTACTGTGATGGGCACATATCTGGGCATAACTACTGTGAAGGGGGCACATATCTGTCCTAACTACTGTGATGGGCACATATCTGGGCATAACTACTGTGAGGGGGCACATATCTGTCCTAACTACTGTGATGGGCACATATCTGGGCATAGTTACTGTGAGGGGTGCATACCTGGGCATAACTACTGTGAAGGGGGCACATATCTGGGCATAGCTACTGTGAGGGGCACATACCTGGGCATAACTACTGTGAGGGGCACATACCTGGGCATAACTACTGTGAGGAGCACATACCTGGGCATAACTACTGTGAGGGGCACATACCTGGGCATAACTACTTTGAGGGGCACATACCTGGGCATAACTACTGAGAGGGGCACATACCTGGGCATAACTACTGTGAGGGGGCACATATCTGGATATAACTACTGTCAGGGGGCATATATCTGTCCAAACTACTGTGAGGGGTACATATCTGGATATAACTACTGTGAGGGGCACATACTTGGGCATAAGTACTGTGAGGGGGCACATATTTGTCCTAACTACTGTGAAGGGGGCACATATCTGGGCATAGCTACTGTGAAGGGCACATACCTGGGCATAACTACTGTAGTGTAAGATGTCCTGGGGCTCCTTCAGATGCTGCTAGGAAGAAGATAAGTAAAAGTGTTTATTTTTTTAACTTTCTGTCAGTGGCACAATGTGGGCATATTACTGGGGGGGGGCACAATGTGGGCATGTTACTGGGGGGGGCACAATGTGGGTATGTTACTGGGGGGCACAATGTGGGCATGTTACTGGGGCACAACTTATTACTGGGGTGCACAATGTGGGCATATTACAGGGCCCCAACATATTCCTGGGGGGCACAATGTGGGCATGTTACTGGTGGCACAACTTATTACTGGAGGGCACAATGTGGGCATATTACTGGTGGCACAACTTATTACTGAGGGGGCGCAATGTGGGCATATTACAGGGCCCCAACATATTCCTGGGGGGCACAATGTGGGCATATTAATGGGGGGCACAGCTGGGCATATTACTGGGGGCACGTAACTGGGCATATTACTGGGGGCACAGTGTGGGTATATTACTGGGAAGGGCACAATGTGGGCATGTTACTGGGGGCACAACTTATTACAGAGGGGGCACAATGTGGGCATATTACAGGGCCCCAACATATTACAGGGGGACACAATGTGGGCATGTTACTGGGGGCACAATGTGCATATCACTGGGGGGCACAGCTGGGCATATTACTGGTGGCACAACTTATTACAGAGGGGGCACAATGTGGGCATATTACAGGGCCCCAACATATTACTAGGGGGCACAATGTGGGCATGTAACTGGGGGCACAACATATTCCTGTGGGGCACAATGTGGGCATGTTACTGGTGGCACAACTTATTACTCAGGGGGCACAATGTGGGTATATTAATGGGGGCACAGCTGGGCATATTACTGGGGGCACAGCTGGGCATATTACTGGGGGCACGTAACTGGGCACATTACTGGGGGCACAGTGTGGGTATATTACTGGGGGCGCAGCTGGGCATATTAATGGGTACACATAACGGGAATATTTACTATGTGGAGCAGTAAGGGGACTGGGTGGGTGTATAGTTATGTTTCGGGCGGAGTTAGAGGCATGGCCTAGTGCTGAAAAAATTTGCTGCTTCGCGCGCCGCACAATGTGTCCCTCTTTGCTCATTTACAAAGTTGGGAGGTATGGGCACATATCTGGGCATAACTACTGTGAGGGGCACATATCTGGGCATAAGTACTGTGAGGGGCACATATCTGGACATAACTACTGTGAGGGGGCACATATCTGGACATAACTACTGTGAGGGGCACATATCTGAACATAACTACTGTGAGGGGCACATATCTGGACATAACTACTGTGAGGGGCACATATCTGGACATAACTACTGTGAGGGGCACATATCTGAACATAACTACTGTGAGGGGCACATATCTGAACATAACTACTGTGAGGGGCACATATCTGAACATAACTACTGTGAGGGGCACATATCTGGACATAACTACTGTGAGGGGGCACATATCTGGACATAACTACTGTGTGGGGCACATATCTGGACATAACTACTGTGAGGGGCACATATCTGGACATAACTACTGTGAGGGGGCACATATCTGGACATAACTACTGTGAGGGGCACATATCTGAACATAACTACTGTGAGGGGGCACATATCTGGACATAACTACTGTGAGGGGGCACATATCTGGACATAACTACTGTGCGGGGGCACATATCTGGACATAACTACTGTGAGGGGGCACATATCTGGACATAACTACTGTGAGGGGCACATATCTGGACATAACTACTGTGAGGGGCACATATCTGGACATAACTACTGTGAGGGGCACATATCTGGACATAACTACTGTGAGGGGCACATATCTGGACATAAACTACTGTGGCGGGGCACATATCTGAACATAACTACTGTGCGGGGCACATATCTGAAACATAACTACTGTGCGGGGCACATATCTGAACATAACTACTGTGCGGGGCACATATCTGAACATAACTACTGTGAGGGGCACATATCTGAACATAACTACTGTGAGGGGGCACATATCTGAACATAACTACTGTGCGGGGCACATATCTGAACATAACTACTGTGCGGGGCACATATCTGAACATAACTACTGTGAGGGGCACATATCTGAACATAACTACTGTGAGGGGCACATATCTGAACATAACTACTGTGCGGGGCACACATCTGAACATAACTACTGTGCGGGGGCACATATCTGAACATAACTACTGTGCGGGGGCACACATCTGAACATAACTACTGTGCGGGGCACACATCTGAACATAACTACTGTGAGGGGCACATATCTGAACATAACTACTGTGAGGGGCACATATCTGGACATAACTACTGTGAGGGGCACATATCTGGACATAACTACTGTGAGGGGCACATATCTGGACATAACTACTGTGAGGGGGCACACATCTGAACATAAACTACTGTGAGGGGCACACATCTGGACATAACTACTGTGAGGGGCACACATCTGGACATAACTACTGTGAGGGGTAACATCTGAACATAACTACTGTGAGGGGCACACATCTGGACATAACTACTGTGAGGGGGCACACATCTGGACATAACTACTGTGAGGGGCACATATCTGAACATAACTACTGTGAGGGGGCACATATCTGAACATAACTACTGTGCGGGGGCACATATCTGGACATAACTACTGTGAGGGGCACATATCTGAACATAACTACTGTGAGGGGCACATATCTGAACATAACTACTGTGAGGGGCACATATCTGGACATAACTACTGTGAGGGGCAACATATCTGAGACATAACTACTGTGAGGGGCACATATCTGAACATAACTACTGTGAGGGGCAGCATATCTGAAACATAACATACTGGAGGGCACATATTGGACATAACTAACTGTGAGGGGCACACATCTGAACATACTGTACTGAGGGGCACATATCTGAACATAACTACTGGGAGGGGGCACATATCTGAACTACACTACTGTTGTGAGGGGCACACATCTGGACATAACTACTGTGAGGGGGCACACATCTGGACATAACTACTGTGAGGGGCACATATCTGACATATCACTACTGTGAGGGGCACATATCTGAAACATTACTGTGAGGGGCACATATCTGAACATAACTACTGTGAGGGCACATATCTGGACATAACTACTGTGAGGGGCACATATCTGAACATAACTACTGTGAGGGGCACATATCTGGACATAACTACTGTGAGGGGCACATATCTGAACATAACTACTGTGAGGGGCACATATCTGAACATAACTACTGTGAGGGGCACATATCTGGACATAACTACTGTGAGGGGCACATATCTGAACATAACTACTGTGAGGGGCACACATCTGGACATAACTACTGTGAGGGGCACATATCTGAACATAACTACTGTGAGGGGCACATCATCTGACATAACTACTGTGAGGGGCACATATCTGGACATAACTACTGTGAGGGGCACATATCTGGACATAACTACTGTGAGGGGCACATATCTGGACATAACTACTGTGAGGGGCACATATCTGGACATAACTACTGTGAGGGGCATATATCTGGACATAACTACTGTCAGGGGCACATATCTGAACATAACTACTGTGAGGGGCACATATCTGGACATAACTACTGTGAGGGGGCACATATCTGGACATAACTACTGTGAGGGGCACATATCTGAACATAACTACTGTGAGGGGCACATATCTGGACATAACTACTGTGAGGGGCACATATCTGAACATAACTACTGTGAGGGGCACATATCTGGACATAACTACTGTGAAGGGCACATATCTGAACATAACTACTGTGAGGGCCATTGGACATACTACTGTGAGGGGCACATTCTGAACTACTGTGGGGGCACAATTGTGGGGGGGCCATGTGGGTATTAATACTGTGTGGTGACATAAAGGGGGAATAAATACTATGTGGGGGCATTTAGGGGACTGGATGGGATTAGATGTATAGTTACGTTTTGGGTGAAGTTAGAGATGTGGTGTAATACAGAAAAAAAATTGTGTGAAGCGTGCTGCATATAGTGTCCCTCTTCCTTCTTTTCAAAAGTTGGGAGGTATGCACTAAGGGAACATTCCTCAGGTACTGGGCACTAAGAGCGTATTATTACTATGTGTGTGGGGGGCACAGAGGGCACTGGGCAGTTACAGGTTGTGAGGGCCCCCATTATGTACTGGGTGCCATTTCTATACATTCCTCACACTCTGGATATACTAATACTAAGGAATGCTGGGGCTTGTAGTCCTACACCAGCCTCACCTGACGTCTGAGGTACCACAATTCCCAGCATGCCCCTGCCCTGCCCATAGGGACACAACATCTCTCTCCCGATAATGTCGCTAGACAATGACTAGCACATTTCCACAGTTCTGTTACATCGCATTCCGTACAGCCAATCACCTTCTAGCGCGAGCCGTCTCCCTGGCAACAGGTCTTCCCTAATTGGTTGCCACTCGCTCCAATCGGGGTCGTGAATCTTCTCCGGAGCTGCACAGCTATTGGGCGAGAATGACAGGTGTAGGCGGAGCTAAAGGAATGAATCGCTAGCGGGTACATAAAAAGACGTGTGGCGATGCTGAGGCAGAGCATCTCTCATCTTACACCGCGGATATGGACATCCTGAAGTCTCTAGGACACCCGGAGGAGATCTACAACCTGGTCAGGTTCAGGCTGGGCGGCTGTCCCTTTGCGTTGTCTAAGCAGGACCGGGTAAGAGCACAGACCTGGAGGAGGCGCCGATCTATAGGTTGTCAGCAGTGTCCCAGAGGTTGTCAGCAGTGTCCCATCTATTATCTCTGTCCTAGAGGTTGTCAGCAGTGTCCCATCTATTATCTCTGTCCTAGAGGTTGTCAGCAGTGTCCCATCTATTATCTCTGTCCTAGAGGTTGTCAGCAGTGTCCCACCTATTATCTCTGTCCTAGAGGTTGTCAGCAGTGTCCCACCTATTATCTCTGTCCTAGAGGTTGTCAGCAGTGTCCCATCTATTATCTCTGTCCTAGAGGTTGTCAGCAGTGTCCCACCTATTATCTCTGTCCTAGAGGTTGTCAGCAGTGTCCCACCTATTATCTCTGTCCTAGAGGTTGTCAGCAGTGTCCCACCTATTATCTCTGTCCTAGAGGTTGTCAGCAGTGTCCCATCTATTATCTCTGTCCTAGAGGTTGTCAGCAGTGTCCCATCTATTATCTCTGTCCTAGAGGTTGTCAGCAGTGTCCCACCTATTATCTCTGTCCTAGAGGTTGTCAGCAGTGTCCCACCTATTATCTCTGTCCTAGAGGGTTGTCAGCAGTGTCCCATCTATTATCTCTGTCCTAGAGGTTGTCAGCAGTGTCCCATCTATTATCTCTTCCTAGAGGTTGTCAGCAGTGTCCCACCTATTATCTCTGTCCTAGAGGTTGTCAGCAGTGTCCCACCTATTATCTCTGTCCTAGAGGTTGTCAGCAGTGTCCCATCTATTATCTCTGTCCTAGAGGTTGTCAGCAGTGTCCCATCTATTATCTCTGTCCTAGAGGTTGTCAGCAGTGTCCCATCTATTATCTCTGTCCTAGAGGTTGTCAGCAGTGTCCCACCTATTATCTCTGTCCTAGAGGTTGTCAGCAGTGTCCCACTATTATCTCTGTCCTAGAGGTTGTCAGCAGTGTCCCATCTATTATCTCTGTCCTAGAGGTTGTCAGCAGTGTCCACCTATTATCTGTCCTAGGTTTCAGCAGTGTCCACCTATTATCTCTGTCCTAGAGGTTGTCAGCAGTGTCCCACCTATTATCTCTGTCCTAGAGGTTGTCAGCAGTGTCCCACCTATTATCTCTGTCCTAGAGGTTGTCAGCAGTGTCCCATCTATTATCTCTGTCCTAGAGGTTGTCAGCAGTGTCCCATCTATTATCTCTGTCCTAGAGGTTGTCAGCAGTGTCCCACCTATTATCTCTGTCCTAGAGGTTGTCAGCAGTGTCCCACCTATTATCTCTGTCCTAGAGGTTGTCAGCAGTGTCCCATCTATTATCTCTGTCCTAGAGGTTGTCAGCAGTGTCCCATCTATTATCTCTGTCCTAGAGGTTGTCAGCAGTGTCCCACCTATTATCTCTGTCCTAGAGGTTGTCAGCAGTGTCCCACCTATTATCTCTGTCCTAGAGGTTGTCAGCAGTGTCCCATCTATTATCTCTGTCCTAGAGGTTGTCAGCAGTGTCCCACCTATTATCTCTGTCCTAGAGGTTGTCAGCAGTGTCCCACCTATTATCTCTGTCCTAGAGGTTGTCAGCAGAGATCGATCTCTGTCTTAGAGGTTGTCAGTAGCGTCTAGAGGTTGTCAACACTGTGTACAGTGATCTGAATACCAAGTATCTGCTGCTTATTATTACAGGTTATAATGTATTGTACAGTACGGCGATAAACGCGCCCCTCATAGTGATAAGGGGTCGGATGTAGACCTTAAACACTGCAAATTTTATTCATGATGATTTTTGATGGGTGATGTGTCTTTCCAGAGTCTTGCAACCTGTAGGTTGTGTTGACATAGAAGATTTTGGTGCAGATTTGGCACCTAAAATCCACGCCAGAAATGCATGGAGAATGTCCCCATTGATTTCAATGGGCAATCCGCGTGTTAAACCATATAAAAACTGCACTGTGGGAAAAAAAGGGGTGTCCTGTCCATTCTTGCCGCGAATCCCGCCGAAAAATTATTCCCATTGAAAAAGGGCAGGAATGAAAATCCACATCAAAAACATCCAAAGAAACCTGATGCAGATTTTTGCGCACAGAAAATGCTGTGTGAACATTACCCTTCCCCCATCCAGGTGGTGGTTACATTTTTTAAAATAATAACATATATAAAAACCCCATGTTCCGCCTGCGGTGTGTATTATTACATGAGAAAGATCGTAATGAGGTATGTTTTACAATCATGGGATCCTTGCTGTGCACACAGTCACACCACGTCCCGGATCCCCTGCCTCTATCTTATATCACATGCTAGCTAAAATAAGCAGAAATAAATGATATTATCCACTCGACATATTTCACTGCCAAAGCAGCGTCATCAGGAGGAAGCAGGACAGCAGCAGATATGGCGGTGTCTAATAAAGCACGCCCGCTACAAATTTTCAAATC